>JANIWD010000121.1:0-39927 GCA_030557875.1 Candida neerlandica
TACTAATTATTATTATTATTATTATTAGGTGCCCATGTAGGGAAGAAGGAGAGGGACATTGGCGGAGTGTGTCTCTGAGGCAATAAGGAATAAGACGGGTACAATTCTGTACAGGATAAAAGAACAAAGAACAAAAGAAACTTTTGAATGTGACCGAGAAAATTAGTGTGAATGTATTGATGTTTTAGTTTATGTGGGAGAAAACTAACCTTTAAATTTTCTCTTACATTGATCTTTCTTTCTTTCCCCTATTTCTACTTCTATTTCTATTTCTCTCCTGATCAACTTACTTTCTTCTTCTCCTTCTTCTTCTTCTTTTTTGACAGCACTGAAAGAAGGAGAATAACAAGTGCAAGAGACACACCCACACACTCCCACCAACACACCCTCACACACACCCTTCCATCTCCATCTCCAAAGACAAGGGTCGTATAATTTTATTCTCACACATCATGACTACAACCGCTACCATCACTACGTCTCTTGGGCTCCCCAATGATAATACTGGACTCAAAAACAGATTCAATCGATCCCGTAGCACATCCAATGTTATTGATACAGCAGAAGAACTATTGGTAGAAAAACTAGATTATTTCATTTCGTCTATTGAATCAAGATTGGTTCGTTTCGAACAGTTTTTCAAATTTAATAATGAAGAAAGAGAATTCATTGAAAAGCACATCAAAAACTCAAATGTCGTTGGTCATAGTAGGACATCTTCATCTTCAAGTATTCAACAATTCAGACATTTTTCAGCAACCAAATTAAATCAAGTCTACCAAAGATTAACTTTGATCAAAAAATCAGTCTTGGCCCATTCATTCTCCAATCTTGACAATTTATACAAATTATTGGATGACCAATACAATTATTTATTTTCAAATTCCGCGGTTATTGAAGATGCAGATGAAGAAGATAATTATGATGCCGAAGAATACAGATGCATACACAGACGTGAAATCTTATCCAAGAAAATCATAACCACCATACAATACTTTGACGAAAAGTTATTGGCCATTGACGACTTTATCAAAGAAAACAAACCTGCTGCAACTGATGACTATAGTCATGATGCTGTATTTAGTCAACTTCGGTTTTTCAACTTTAACCGTGCTTTGAAAAATGCAGAAAATAGATACTTGCATTATTATGAGTTACCATTAATGTGGAGAGAGAACAAGTACATTATAGGGGGTTATAGATTTTCTTTAAGTCACACAGATATGTGGAAATCTATGTTTCATTTCAATCATAATGAATCAATGAACATTTGGTCACATATTATTGGTTTGATTGTGGTTATTTGCATAAGTATTTATCATTTCCCTACAACTGATGTTTTCCGCCTAAACACAAGAAGTGACAATTTGATTGTATATGGATTTTTAATTGCTGCTGCCAAATGTTTGGTCAACTCCTCCATGTGGCATACCTATTCCTGTTTTGCTCATTACCCTACAAGAAAAGCATTTGCCTGTGTTGATTATACTGGAATCACGGTATTGATTACGTCCTCTATCTTAACCGTTGAGTATTGTGCTCTATATCATTACCCGAAATTATTACTTACCTACATTGTATGTGCTATACTTTGTGGTGCAGCTGGTCTTCTTTTCAATTGGTCTCCTTATTTTGATAAACCAGAATGTCGTTCGATTAGAATTGCTTTCTTTGTCGGATTGTCCGCTTCCGGTGCCTCTTCATTGATTTGTAAAGCTTATTATGATGGTGTTTTATCATCCATGGCCCTCGTGGTACCATTATTCTACAAGAGTTTTATTTGGTATTGTCTTGGGGTTGTATTTTATGGTGGTTTAATTCCTGAAAGATGGAGATATGATGTCATTATCGAAGAACATATGTCGAAAGAAAATCGTCATTATCGACCAAGTGATGTTATCTTGGAAAAAACGGGACATGATGGTGAAGAAGAAATTGAACAACTTCATAATGAATTGGAAGAAATAATTGAAGAACAAGGTGACAAAAAGGTTGAAATGGATGATGATGAAAAATTCCATGCTTTAATTGATAAACATTTTAAATCAAAACTTGTAAAATCACCATATAGTAAGAATTTTATGTCCCTTTGGTGGGTTGACTATTTTTTGGCAAGTCATAATATATGGCACATTTGTGTGGTATTGGGTATTTTAGGTCATTATTTGTGTGTATTGGATATGTTCAGAGGATTGGAAAGAAATATTTAGATATTGAGATTTTTTTTAAATTTTTTTTTTTTTGAAGTTATATTTATTACTTATATAAACATGTATATGGATTGAGTTTTATATTAGATATTATTCGTTATTATTATTATTAACTTTAAGGTTGATGTTTATGCTTATGCTAATCTTAATTTGTCGTATATTTCTCTTAATCTTCTCCAAATAATATATAATTCAATATGTCACTTAATGTTATAACACTGATCAATTTACCTTCATCATCAACTATAAACAATCTATGCAATCTGCTTTTTCTGATTGTGTCCATTATCGTGCTTAATCTATCATTCATTGTACAAGTATGAACCCCTTCAAATTCTTCCAGTCTTCTCAACAAAGCTTCCCCAATTGTTAAATCCAAATCGGTGTACATACCACCTTTAACCAAAGATAAGACATCAAAAGCTTCATAAACATTAATTAATTTACCCAGATCATCCACAACTGGGATGGAAGAAACGGAATTTTCAGTTAATAAATGAATAACTTCTATAACTGGTGTATTCATAGTACATGTTGCTATTCTTTTAGGATCACCTAATCCAATCAAATTCTTGATTGGCTTTAATAACATTTTAGTTTCTTTACAATTCAAAGCCACGAATTTTAAGATTCTATATTGGGTTAAAACACTAACCACAATTTCACGTTTTGTTTTTTCATCTTCATCAATTAAAGGAATTCTTCTAGCTTTGGATTCTAACATTTTAACACAAGCTTCATATAGGGATTTAAATGGATGTATAGAAGCTGTTTCAATTTGATCTACTCCAATTGCTTTTTCAACATCTCTTAATCCATCCAATGTTAATTGATCCACCAATTCAAATTTTTCTGGAAATTGGAAATAATATTGTATGACATTGATAAAATCTGAAGATGTTAATAACCCAGCAAATTTTGAAGTTTGATTATTCCATAATGGGGCGGAAACAATATTGTTTTGTAATAATATAGTTAAGGATTTCTTCACTAATAATGAAGTATCCAAAACAATCAATCTATAACTAACAGGTAACACATCATAGGAAGTTTTACTTTGTAAGAATAATCGAATGGCTTTAATCCCGATTTTCTGATCGTGTTCAATTTGTTCCGGGGATAAATTTAAGATATAATCATTTGGTGTTGCTGCAGATGGTGGAGCTATATCTGTCATAGTATGTATTTGGTTAAGGTTGCGACTTTGTGGGAGTATTTGGTAGTGATAACAATAATAAGAATAATGGTAGATGAAAGTACAACACACTTGGTGACAGATCAGTTATGTGTGTTATATGTTTTGCGTTGTGTATGTGGGTATGTGGACCGGTTGTTGGTTCGTTTGTTCGTTTTTTCTTTTAAAGAATATCAATTTGGACAAACAAGGAACTTAATTAACAGATTTCGTTGGACTCATTTTTTTTCTTTTTAACACTTTCTCCCTTGAACATATAGATTTGTAATTTCATTACCATTTTACACGCCCTTCTCTCTATAAGTTTTACAGAATATCAAATCTATCAATTCTATCAATTGCATCTCCACATTGCCCCCTCCCTCCTCGTTCAACACATTACAGATTCTATGAATAAAAATTTCCCTGAAAGACCTCCACACCCTTCAAGTCTTGACAAAATAGATATAAAATTATTAGATCATAGGTTGGTTCTTGATAAGACATCACAACGATGGTTATTTGAAAAAAATGATCAAGAATATGAATTCGATTATTTAACAAATGAATGGATATCAACATCATCCAAAAAAAGAACCCATCCAGAAGGACTCGATGCTAATGATGATGATGATGATGATGATGAAGATGAAGATGATGAAGAAAAGTTAAATAAACAAGATATTAAACGACAACGTAAACAAGAAATGGAAAAATTAAAATCAGAAATCAATGAATTACGAAATGAACAAATAATTCATAAAAAAACAAGAAATAATTCAATTTATATATCTAATTTACCTAAAAATTTAACTTTAAATGAAATTGAAAAAGTATTTTCAACATTTGGAAAAATTCAAATTGATAAAAAAAAAGATGATAATAATCAATTAAAAATAAAAATGTATATGGATGATGATGATGATGATACTTTTAAAGGTGATGCATTAATAATTTATTCACATCTGGATAGTGCTTTTTTAGCAATTGAAATGATGGATAATACTTTATTTAATGGAAATACAATAAGAGTAGAATTAGCAAAATTTAATGATAAATCAAGATCTGCAAATCATGAAAAGATAAAAGAAAAGGAAATATTTCTGACTGTTGTTATTGGAAATATGTTTAGAAAAGATGAATTTATTAATGATAAGAATCTTAAAGGAGATATAATTGAAGATATTAAAGAAGAATGTGAAAAATTGGGTATAAGTAACGTCCTGAATATTGACTTTAATCTTGAAAGTTCGACAGTTATGGTACGATTTGATCAACTTGATCTGGCGAAATTATGTATTGAAAATTTCAAAAATCGATACTACGATGGTCTACATTTAAATGTACAATTAAAAAACTAAATCAATAAATAAACAAAATAATTAATTAATTAATTAATTAATTACTTAATTACTTAAACACTTCATTATTCCTTTTTTATATTGTTCATTGTTCATCAACAAGCTTTAATGAATTTGTTAGTTTCTCTTTGATTGCTTGTATAGCTTTATCTTCTCTAACTATCCAATTTTTTACTTTGCTTAACTTCTTTTCAAGCTCTAATTGCTCAACAGGTGAAATACTAGATCTGGATTCATTATTCTTTTCCTTTGAATTTTGAATAACGGTTTTAACTTGCAATGATAAAGCTTCAATCTTTTCTGTCAAACTAGTTTCATCACTTCCAGTTTCATTGACAATTTTATCAACCCTATCAATTTCTTTAAACCATGAATTTTCAGCCTCTGACAATGGTAATGATCTGATTCGGTTATATTTATTCAAAGCATCAAACATTTTCTTTTGTAAAATTACAAGTCGTTCGTCCAATTTCTCTTGTTTGGAAATTAATTTGTTCATTTTATCTTCTTGTTCATTAATATTAGAATCATCAGCATCTTCATCATTCTCGTTGCTGTTGCTGTCGTGAGGTTCATATTGTGATTTGATTTTAAGAAGTATACTTTTTTGCTCTTTCAACGAGTCCAAATTCGACAATATTCTTGATTGCAATTTAATACCAAAAATAGAATACTCTGAAGCTAATTGAATAGTGTTTATCGACAACTTGTTCAAACGTTCAAGACTTTCAATGGATCCAGTGTTTAGAGCCGATCCACTCAGTATCCCTCCCGCTGCAATGTTTGTTGCTTTCATGGTCTGTAGCTCTGTCTCTAATTCCCCAAAAGGTGAACGTAAAGTATATGTTAAAGCAAGATCATTCTTCGTCTTATCCGCTATACTCGATACATCTGCTGATTCTGTAGTAGACTCTTCTGGTGCATTGTTCACAATTTGAATCACCTCCAAGTCGTCTTTCCGTCTGTCTCTAAACACCAAAAGGTATTCCCCAGTAGATGTGATTTGATCACTGACATGAGCAAATGCAAGTATTGGTTCTGGTCCCGTAGAAGCAATACCGTAGTGTGGAGCTACAGTAATATCGTCAACCTTATCTTCAATCAAATCAAGAACAAAATCTTTTACCCAACAGCAATCAGCAATTACTATTTTCTTAGAATTCATGAAAATTGTAAACCTAGTTTCATCCAAATCTCCAAAATAGGTTGGGAACCTTTTCAAATTGTTATTACCTGGGTTGAGCTCGTCACTATCATCTGGAAGCTTGTCGGTATGCAAAAGGTCCAAAGTCATCAATTCTTCTTTCCAAAAGGCTGTTTGGGTTTTCGTTTGTTTGATTAATGCCGTTTCTGCATTTTCGGTGTTATCAACGAACCCAAACCCTTTTCTAGGTTTGATATATTTTGGAATCTGAACTCCAGGGGTCAGCTCCTTTGATCCATCACTAACTTCTCCGGTGGCTTTGTATTTCATCAACATTGGGGTAAGTTGTGCGTAATAGTTTACAACGGCATTAGCACCAACACTAGCAATTACGCTGACAAAACTGTTATCACCAATGGATGTGATATCTTGAATTTCTGAGCCAACACTAATGACAGGTCCTTGCAAAATTGGTCCTTCCCAATCAGTCAAAACTTGCAGAACAACAAACAATTCATAAGGTTCATTGGTGTGGACATCTCTGACTTCCTTGATAATAGGTAGTGTGCCATTCAATTGGTTTCGCAAATGTAAATAATAATCAAACTGCTTTAAGGCAGCTTTACTCAAATCACTAGAAGCAATATCAGTCAAATTCGATGGATATTTTTCTTGAATCAATTCCATTGCTGCCTTGGCATCTTTCAACGCGATGTCAATAGCTTCTCCAGTTGTTGCTAACTTTGTGGTGTTTGAAGTGAATGGGTAAATGGTGTAGATGCTTGATTCGGTGGAAATATACAAGGTCAATCCACCTGCTAAATTTTTGTCAGAACCGAAGACAATTGAAGTAGCGTCTTGATTCTTGAAGCTATCAAAATGTTTTAAATCAACGTCGATAATTGGAATATCTAATGACTTGGTCAAATCATAAGCCTTGATTTGTGATTTATCATTCAAAATAACCAACACGGAATCATTTCCTGCAACAGTCTGCCATACACATTTCTTGACCTTTCCTTCCAAATTCTTGATTTTAAAGGAACTTCCATCAACGTAAATACTGTTTCCTTTCATAAGATTTACAGGCAATGTAACCACATCAACTTCTTCCTCCCCAATGATGGCCAATAAAGTGCCTGATTTGTTCATTGCCAATGAAACTATCTCGTAATATGGACTAACCACTCTTAATAATTTATAGTTATTTGTATTTGGGTTGATTGAACAGCAACGGACCAAATTGTTACTGACAAAGAATAAATCAGTTTTCCCACGGCATACTAACCGATTAGTAGGAAGTGAGGTCGACGGCTCCTGTTGAAGAGAGTTGCCGTCTAAAAAATGTTGGAAAATCAATTGTTTCGTGATCTGAGATACGAATTGATCTTTAGATCCGATTGATGACATCTTGGTGATAGATTGTTACCAGTGAGAAGGAGCGTGGGATGCACTGGTTAATGAACTGTTTAGGTTTTTTTTTTGTTAGCTCTCCTTCTCGTCCTTCTGGTCCCACCACGCTCCCTCGTTAAGTTGTTGTTTGAACTTTTTCGATCAGTTTCTGTGTGCAACAAGAAGAAGAAGAAGAAAAAAATTAGTGGAAGAGAGTGTTAATTAAGGTAACCTAATTCCAGTATCATTACACATTCAATTCACAAATATCCTCAATGGGTAAACAATATATTTCTACTGTTAGTGCATCCCAAGCACATAAACTGGACATTCTTGGAGTGGCCATGACAAACAAGTTTACTGTGTCGATTTCTAGTGACGGCTACGCTAAATTTTGGGACAACAAGCAAGATGAAGTCCATCAACCCAAGGATTTCGTCCAGAGTGCATTTATTGACAAAAGTGGTATACATGCTGTGGCCGTGTATGAAAATACATTGCCAAACTCCACATTGAAAATTGTGATTTTGGCTTTTGCCTGTTTCAATGGGTCAATTGTTTTCAAATACTATGTCAATGATGATTTTACAACTTTTAAAGACCTTGAACATACAGGGGATTTATCTACTGTGAAATCATGGATACCTGGGTTTTATAAAGACCCTGAATCTAAGCAGGATAATTTCATTGTTACCAAGACAAACGGCACAACAGAAGTGTTTTTACTAAATATCACCGATGACAATGGAACCCCAAGTGTTACTTTCGAAAAATCCGGTGAATTGAAACCTAACTCTGCCACTTTTCCTAATTGTTTGGCTATTTGTCCCACTGAAAATAAAAAGTGTGCTGTTGGTTATATCAATGGTGACGTATTGTTGTATGACTTTGCAAGCTTGAAATTGGTTTACTCTTTCCGCTCAAGTGATTTGAAAACAAGCAGAAACTCACAATCCTCTTCTATACCTAGAGTTTTGGCTTTCTCGCCTGGAGGCACATTATTAGCTGTTGCAAGAGATAACCAAGCTGCCGGTTCAATTACCTTATACGATGTACAACATGGAGAGAATGTTGGTTCTTTGGTAACACCCTCACACTCTGCAAAATCCGTTGTCGGTGGTTTTGCCCATGAAGGATGGATTTTGGGCTTGAGCTTCGATGAAGAAGGTAAGAATTTAGTTAGTTGTGGGTTCGACAAGTGTTTAAGGGTATGGAACTTGGAAACAAGTGAAAGAGAAGCTACCATCAATATATCTATATCTGATCTAGACGACACTACTCATGATGAGCAAGACCAAAGTGTTGCTAGCGGGGTTACATTCATTAAAAAAGGCGTTCGAGGAGGTGCTGGTGGTGACAGCAATGCAGGATTATGTGTCGTTAGTTTTGATAGAGGTATAAGATGGTATAGAGAGGCAGGCGGTATTTAGAGGCAATAAAATGTAAGTGGTATATTTGTATATTAGCAGTTATAACATCTTTACCGTCCCATCCAGCCACCATCGACCAATAAGGTTTCACCAGTAACGTATCTTGAAGCATCGGAGGTGAGATAGACAATTGGACCCATAAAATCATCTGGGTTTCCCCATCTTTGCATAGGAATTCTTGTATCAACAAGTTTTTTAGCACCGTCATTCATTGTATCGGTTAAATTTGTTTCAACGTATCCCGGAGCAATTGAATTGACCCTAATACCTCTCGAAGACCATTCGTTAGAAAGGGCCTGTGTGAACTGCTTGATGGCACCTTTACTGATAGAATATGGGGTAGAATTTATTCCACCTTGGAATGATAATAACGAAGCTGTAAATACGATTTTACCTTGAGTATTTGATTGCAACATTTTGGATCCCACTGCCTTTGTCAATTTGACAGGAATGTTCAAGTCAACTTTTATCACATCGTTGAACTTGTCTTCTGGAAATTCTTCAAAAGAGTATCGTTCGGTGATCCCAGCATTGTTAATCAAGATATCAATGTTTGATGATTTAGACAACTTGTAGGATTCATCAACAATTTTGGTGATTATTTCATCTTCTTCATCTTTGACGAAATCAACTTGGATGCCGTCAATTTGGATATTGGGGTTTACTTCTTTAATGATACCCTTGGCTTTTTCAAACGTTGCTTCTGATCTATACGTCAAGATCAATTGGTCTAGGTCAGCACTTGCCAAACCTTTGGCATATCCTAAACCAATACCATTGGTACCACCAGTCAAAAGAGCCACTTGACCCTTGAGTGAAAATAACTGAGACATTATTGATTAATGGAAGATCAATGCTGTTTATCTATCTCCTTTTTATTTTTTTTTTTTGGTGGATATTTATAGGTATTTACATTGTATTAGCTCCCCCACATTTTTGGGGGGACTCTCCCCATTCCTCCACTTCTAGGTAACCGATACTTCTTAGAGTTTCCTAGATTTCAATCGGTCAGAATGTGATTCCGAATCGGTGAAAATCTTCCCGCGGTCTGTTTTTTGAATATCCATAGTTATTGAAGAAGTGGTTATTGATGATGAGACTTTAGACATAATGCATGAATTAATTAATATGTAAGAACTACACCACAGCAGGGTTATAACAATTCAGTTATTACGTTTATAATGTGGGGGTTGTTCCTGTTATAAGAATCTTATGATATTTTACATCTTTATTGTGAGTTAAAAGATATTTCTGAATTGAAACCTATTGGAAAAACTTTTTGTCATAATTTCTGACGAAATCATAATGAAAAAAAAACAAGTAATAAATCTCTTTCTTAATCAAGCTAAAAGAGAAGAATAGGTATTGTTTTTGATAATTCTGAGAAGTATACATTATCAGAGTGAGTTACAGTATTATGAGATTACAACACTTGGATTATCAGGATAAAGTTTGTTGTAGGACCAGTAAACCACTTCTACACATAGTAAAGCGAAAACTTTCTAACTTCAACAACTAGGGCGTGTGGCGTAGTTGGTAGCGCGTTTGCCTTGCAAGCAAAAGGTCATGAGTTCGACTCTTATCTCGTCCAGTTTAATTTTTTTTTCTTTCGGTATTCGCTCGCAATGTTCACATTCTTCTGGTGTGTCAAAGAGTCAAGGTTCATCTTTTCTTTTTATTTTTACTTTATGTTTACTCTTTAAACACGATTTGCAAGCTTAGTATAGATTCTTCTGGATAGTAATTCAATTAAACATTGTTTTACTTTGTACATGAAGTTAAAAATAGTAAAGCGGGTCAGTTCAGAGTAGTTGCTTTTCAGAAAAATAGTCTGTTGAATCCGTAGAATGCATGCTAGAGAGATAAGGGAAGAAAAAGGCGGAACAACAAGCAACAGGAGAAAAAGAAAAACCAAATTCGGTTTCAAACAAATCGAGAACATAAAAAAAAAAACTTTGGCTGTAACAAAATCACCTTTCCACTACTATACACCATCCTATTTTACATCAACAAATCAACTACATTACACCATGGCAGCTGCGAGAAACAGTCATAAAGATTCCGCCTCGGAGTCCGAATCCAACACGAACACACATACAAGACACACAACGGCTTCTTCGTCGTCGACCACCAAAACATCACAGAAAGCTAGAAACCAATTAGCTCTTCAGCAACAACAACAATATTTGGCTAAACACATAAATTCTAATGGCCCACAAGATAAACCAAAGCCTGAACCATTGGATTTTTCCACGTATAGCGATGCCGCTCTATTGAAGTATTCGGAACGATATGGGTTCCACAATTTGTCCCGAATTGATTCTTTGAACTCAGATATCTTAAACAGTGAAATCGGAAAGAAGACATTCAGTAAAAGGAGCAAGAAAAGACAAAGAGATAATGGCAGAATAACGAAGGCAGAAGTTGCAAGTCATGTGAAGAGCCATTTTTCTGGATTACCAGCTAAAGAGAATGATATAATAACAGGTTTCTTATACAAAGTGAAGCATCAAGATAAAGAATTCAAGTTAACGTTCCAATAGTTATGTCCTTTTTTTTATATGTATATTGGTTTTAATTTCCCTAATGTAATATTTGTATAATATCCTGAATAATGCTTTACGTATATACGAGAAACTTCTCTATATGTGTGACAGGTGTAGTAATGTTGGGCCAACGGCAAAGGAAAAAGAAAAAGAAGAAAAAAAAAATACCTTGTCTGGGTTTCTGCGTCTCTCTCTCTCTCTCTGTTCTTTCTTTTAAGGTTACCTGGATTTAAATCGGAAAAAGATTTTCACATTCTTCCTAAATAAATACCATTAAGATATAATAGCAATAATGGATTCATCAACTATAGCATTCATCGGAACAGCTCTTGTTGTTTTCGTGTTCTTGAAATGGATGATTTCTCCAATACCACAACCACATGAATTTACTGTCAACCCTGCGTCACATGAACAAAGCCAACAAGTCAGGGGTCTGGGTTCTGCCACAGGAAACAACTCACATCCTACCAACGAAGGATCAAACCCAACAGCTGCATCATCATCATCAATATCTTCATCTTCTTCTACAGCACAATATCGTAGGGGTAGAAGGCCAGTTACCGATTCCATGATTGAAGTTGTCCAATCCATAGCCCCAATGTTAACTGTTGAACAAATAAGATACGATTTGGAAAACACCGGAAACGTTGAACTCACTATAAATAGATTTATGGAATTGGGTGATTTACCTTTCCCACCAGGTTACGTTGCTCCACCTCCACCTCCACCACCTCAACAAACACATCAAGAAAACAAAAAGGATATATTGATCGGAAAGAGATCAGTCAACTTGTTGGAAAAATACCACATCGATGTCAATAACCCTTCTGACACTACTGAAAACACATTGCAACAAAAAAGAGAAGAAATGATTCTTAATGCAAGAAGAAGATTGGCTGCACAATTAAGAAATGATTTATAGATTTGATTTGTTCTCTCACTTGAGTAGGAAATATTCATTTGCATTTGTTATCGCTGTATTTATGATTTTTTTTTCTTTCTTTTACTCTTTTTTACTTTGTTATATCCATTAATATATTATCTATGTATTTACGAATATCCTATTGTATCAACGTTGGGGGTGATTCTTTTCCTTTCCTTTTGTTCTTTACTGAAAAACAGATCGATAGATGGGGTCAGTGAGGTGGTGTTAGTTGTCGCATTTGCTATAGGCGACGTGGGCTTTGATTCTGCATCTGGTGTTTCCGTCACTGGAATACTGTTCGCCAGCTCATTTAGTAATTCGGGTACCTTGTCTTCCGTATATAGTTCTCCAAACACACCTGGATGAAAGTTTACCGTAGAACAAAACCCATCTGTTGAACTCACGATTATCCTCGATCCATCGATGTCCCATTTCAAATCAGTTACCGAACTATAATGCAAATTGGAAACGACACCTAGCGGTTTGAAATTATCTTCTGTGGAATATATAACCACCCCGTCTTGTATAGCCACGGCAAAGATAAACTTGTAAGGCAATTTTAGCAGAGACAGACCTGTCCCAAGTTTGTATTTGATTGGATTGAAAGCTACAGCAATAGCAGGCTTGCTCAAACCTCTAATTTTAAATATTGGGGAAGTTAATAAACTTGTTCGGGAGTAGATGTAAAGAACATTATTTGGGGTATCTGTGTTAGAAGTTTCGTCTAATCCAGCAGGAGTAACTAGTATTGATCCATCTGGTGAAAAACATGGTCTTCTAAAGAATGATTGTAATGTTTCAGGATAATATAGATATATGTTGCCAAACTTGAAGAATTTGTGACAAAATTGGACATTTATAGCTGCTGAACTTGAGTGTTCTATCAGATAAACATCCATGCTTCTGTCCGCCGATTGACTGACAATAAACTCGTCCAACGGATCCCAATATACACCTTGGACGTAATGAGTGTGATTGGACAAACTATGTACTAAAGTACTAGTGATTTTGTCATTCTCAAAGTGCAACTGATATACTCGTAAAGTATTGTCCATGGAACCGGTCACTATAAAGTTGCCTTGGGGTGACCACGCAAGATCCATAATCTCTGATGTACTTGATCTAATAGTCCCCACTATTTTCCAGCTCTCCTTTAAATCTTCATCGTCTTCACTTTCTAGGTTCTTAATAATTGTATCACTTTTCTGCCACAATAAAACGGTACCATCATCTCCAGCCGACGCTAGGATATCACCTTTTGGATTGAATCGAACAACATTGACAGCTTGACTGTGTTTATGCAATGTGCTTAAAAATTCAATTGTATTCGAACTGGACAAATTCCAAATTCTGATATTATTGTCACCTCCGGCAGTAGCCAATCTTTGAGACTGCGTATTCGTGTGGGTTGTAGTTGTCGTTGTTGTTGTTGATGTTGATGTTGATGTTGTCTGATTAGACGTGTCGTTCGTAGAAGAATTGTCTTGCCGAGGTTGAAAATCAACTGAATAAATTGGCAGGTTTTCATTATGCCAATGAACAGTTAATGTTGATGCTTCCATTTAGATAGTTGTTGATTAGTTGTTGATATTTAGCATACAAAATCTGTGAAGATGTTTCTGTTTGGTGTGAAGAAATTGATTTTATTCCTAAAAAAAAAAAAAAAAAATTATTTTTCAGATCCAAGAAAACAAAAAAAAAACAACAAAATTCGAGCAAACAGTACGCGTTCCAAATGTTGTTCGCTTCACTCAGGTGTTATATAAGAATGTGATAGATCCAAACTGAATAAATGACTACTAATGACTAGCTGTGGGGAATAGCACAACTTGACGATGTAGTTGGTTCAAACAGAACAGCAGGTGAAATCACATCATAAATACAGATCGTCAATATTCTTCATGTCTAGATATAACATGAGTTGGTAAATTATGGATGTCTGTGATTGATAGTTGTTAGAATACGTTAGTATTGCTCTTTTGGGACCTCACCAACCTGGTTTGTGCCATAGGATGGAATGGCTGGTAAGCCAGTACGTAACCCACAACCGATAACAGACTGTAACAATTTCGCACCGGAGGCGAAAAAAAAAAGTACTAGAAAAGGGAGCGCTTTCCCACACTAACTTTAGTTTCAACCTTCTTATCTATCTTATCATTTAATCAATGAATACCAACAGTGTTAACAACGAAGCACAAGAATCATTTACTGTACTTCGTAGAAGCAGCAGTGGCAGTGTGATATTGACCACTCCAGATACTTCTGATTTTGAAGAGAGCGAAAATTTATCTACCCCAGATATTTCAACAGTTGACGAAACTGAGTTCGACGAAGAAACCTCGGATGACGATAGGAATGATGAATGGGAAATCAATGGTTCTCACATAGCTGAACTGAATTTCAACCTCCAATTTCCTGATATGTCAGGAACAATTTCCAGATTGGAACCTCCTTCAAAGCCACCCATGACGCAAGAGTCGTTCAAGGAATACTATGAGACTTATTCTTCGAAGTACATCGATTTCATGACCAACCAACCAACAACCAATCATACAATTACACATTTTAAGTCGACATTGACAAATAATGGATTCACTTATTTGCCAGACACAAAAAGAATTCAAGATTTAACTCCTGGATTTTATTTTACTTCTAAAGATGATCAAAGTTTAATTGCATTTATCATTGGGGGCAATTGGGAACCAGAAAATGGTTCCTGTTTCATAGGTAGTCATTGCGATGCTATCACCGTTAAAATCAATCCCCGCGGGCTGTTACGTGAGAAAGTTAATGGCTATGAGCTTTTAGGCGTGGCACCTTATTCTGGACCTTTCAATAACTTGTATTTGAATAGAGATTTGGGACTTGCAGGTTCAATTTTAATTCGTGATGCAAAAACTGGGAAGATATCGCGAAAATTGATCAATTCATACCCAGACCCAGTTGCTTTTATTCCTCAACTAGCTCCTCATTTTGGTTTACAAAAAGAGAAATATAATCCACAAACAGAAATGGTTCCTATATGTGGATTTTCAACAAATGATGACGACGAATTGATTCCAACCGAAGAAGAAAAGAATAGCAAGTTTTATACTCGTCACTCCTTATCACTATTAAGGTATATAACTAATTTGGCAGAGGTTCCACTCTCTTCAATTGTGGATTTTGACTTAGAATTGGTAGACATTCAACCCAGCCATCGTGGAGGATTGAGCAATGAATTTATATATCTGAGTCGTTTGGATGATAGACTCTGTGCTTTTTCATCGATTTATGGTTTAATAGAGTATAGTCAGAGATTCTTTTTAGATAAAGACATTGAAAGTTATGATGGATTGACAGGGGTATATTTGGCCAATAACGAGGAGATCGGAAGTGGAACCAGAACCGGTGCTCTAGGTGGTTTCTTTATTGATGTTTTGAAATCAATTGTTAGTGATAAGACCAAATACCATACTCAAGAGTCAGTGGCAAACTTGACAACCAATACCGTGTTTTTATCTACTGATGTGACCCATGCACTAAATCCAAATTTTAAGGACATTTATTTGGACAAGAACTTCCCACTTCCCAATACTGGTCCTTCTATTAAGTTTGATTCAAATTATCACGTATTGAGTGATTCTTTGGGCAACGAGTTTTTAACCAGAATTATAGATGACTTGTCAGGAATAAAGTTACAACATTTTCATATTAGAAATGATTCACGTTCTGGGGGTACCATTGGGCCCATCATGTCAGGTCCTAGGGGAATTAATGGTGCCAAATTGATTATTGATGTTGGGTTACCAATTTTAAGTATGCATTCTATTCGAGGTATTGCAGGGTATAAAGATGTAGGGATTGGTGTGAGATTCTTCAAACAGGTTCATGATAAATGGAAAAAAACTATTGATGAAATGGAAAATGGTAAAGGACGTTAAAGAATCAATATATTTGCCCTATGTATATTCATAAATAGTCAAAGGATTGTACTATAATCAGGACAATTCAAGAAGAAATAGCATTGTATAAAGTTACATAGGCAACAAGATGTAGAATAATGCCCATACTTTCAACTGAGGAGACCAACCATTTGCATCTTTAATCTAACTTCATTATGGTTGTTTACATACCAGTACAACTAGAAACAGCAACACTGTCGCTCTTCTAGCATGATAAAATTCAAGATAAATTGATTCAAAAGAATGAACTTCTAGTGTACTCTAAAAGATATTTCAAGGAGCACTTATAGGCATCTTTTCCTTTCTGTAGGTGACAATCGTACTGACTCTTGTGATTCTTGCGATTCCGGCACAACAGACGTTTATCAGGTCCATAACTCCTTACGTCATAGGTGAATTAAATTTGGAATTGTCTTCTAAGGGGCTCAATCGGACTTTCTTTGTCACTACTTCTAACATTATAAGCACGTATTGAGTACAAAAAAAAACCTTTTGACGAATGCTCTAATCAATAAACATGTCCATTTTTTTGAGAAATAGTAAATTATTGATGATATTCAAAGAGATACCTAAATTTTGGGAAAAATCTTGTCGCAAAATCTCATTTATTGCAAGGGGCGAATTCCCATCCATACTTCCGCCTTCCGGATCGTCATTGTCCTTGTGGATTGTTCTAAATGTAAATTCTGTTATTCTTGGTGGTAGAATAGGCGGCAAATTATGTTTACATTTATATATTTATTGATCGTTTATTATTAGAAAATTTGAACAAAAACAGCAACAAAAGGGGCCAAGCAAAGGTTGTAAAAATAAAAGGAAAACCAACCATAAAAAAAAAAAACAATCAAGAATAGCCTGCTAATTGACCAACTCCTCCTTTACTTCAAAATTACATGATCAGAATTCAAAAGTAACGGAGTAAACAAGTCAGCCTCTTCCAAGCATATTGTATCTTTTGGTGTTTCTTTTTAGTATCCCAATAGAGAATTATCCTGTTGCAGGGCTATTTCATATTTTTTTTTTCATCAGAACGAAGGCTTTGAAAAACAAATCCCTATGCAAAGGATTACCAAAAAAGCCCAGTCCCAAATGCCGATTGACCTTTGTAGGCAATGCTAATTCAGTCTGGTTGAAAGCACCTGGTTCAAAGCACTTGGTTCAATTATGTGCACAAGGCTCTTTCAAAAAATTATCTACCTCAGGCCACAAAACAACATGCAACGAGGATAAATCTTCATCACCAACAATGGAGGGAGATAACATGAGATGTGAGGAGCAGAGAGATATTCAATGAATAATTCTACGTTCATCCTCTTGTTTGTCTAAAAGGGAGAAAAGGATGAATTGGCGAGTCAATTTTTATTATTTATCTCATATTTCCTATTCTGTAATTAATATAATTCCGGTAACAGGAACCGATTTCTGGGAATAGATAATACATCAAAAATGCATATTTCCTGAAACGTATGATGCTTCGACACATATATCCATGAGGGATGAAAGTGCCATATCTTTTTATTGTCATTTTAATTGTGAAAACTTAAATTTTTCCGAACGTAAAGTTTTGTTGTCCATTTTTCTTTTTACCTGCCCTCTCTTAAGAGATGTCTAATAAACATACGATGGTTATGTCCTTTTCTCTTCGAAGGGAAAAGAAACAACAACTGAAATTGAAAAGCCCTGTTTTTAAATGTGCAGCGGAAATATGGAGACACGGAAAAAAATCATTTTTTTTTTTTTTGCACACCAATCCTTAAGGCGGATGCACCAAAAGTTCTCATAAATTGCAAAACAAAAATTTCCTCATGTGAGATATGCTATTGGCTTAGGTCTTTTTCATTTTCCCTTTTTGTTTTTAAACAAACAACTTGGGTTTAATTTTAAATGAGGGGAATACATTCTGTGGTTATTACAGTGACCTAACAAGCTACCCATAATCCTTGTTAACCTACGAATACAATTACGGATTAATCCATCACTGGTGGTTTTTCTTTTTTGTATTTTAGTTCCTTGGTGTTACAAAATTCATCCTATTGTTTGCTTATAAGTTCGGAAAGCCCCAAAGTTCTCCCCGATTGTTCAGTAGCTTTTTTTTTTCTTTTTCATTTTTTGGTTCAGTAGTTTTCAAAGGTCCTGGTGTACACTTGTCAACTTAAATGACCATGCAAATTGGCTAAAGGGTTATTTTATTGAACAAACACGAAAGACATTCCACTTTGGGGCGACAGAAGTAAATGGAGGAGCAAAAACAACTAGTGGCACATTAACAATTTCTCCTGCTTTGTCTAAATAATATGTAACTTCTATCTTTCTTTGCTTTTTTTTTAGACAATAGCTTACTAGTTTTGTACGTCTTTTGTGCAGATACGTTGTCTTTACTTTTCTTTTAGTGTGAGAGTCGGAATGGAAAAGATTTACTTCGGAAAGAATTGTCCTTAAGACCAGACCTTAAAAGCTCCATCCAGAACTATCTGGCTTAGAACCCACATTCCATTTTTATTACAAGCAGAGACTCTTTTCCCGTTTTCGAAACATTAAAGAACGCAATAACTCTTTTTTCCAAGACATGGCTATTGAGACGAAAGAGTAGGCGTCTGTATACACCGCAAATCCTGGTAATAAATAGGTGCAATTCAATTTCCGCAATGAACACCAAGGATCGCAATAATGAAAACAACAGCCGCCTTTCTGTAGCAGGGGAAAGATTCGTCTGAAACTAGCGAATATTTTTATTTTATTTTATTTTATTTTAGTATTGCTTTTCTAATTATATCAGATCCAAAAACACTAATCGCCGAACGATTCACAAAAAAAAAAAGAAAAAAAAATATAGTGCGAATGCCACACATTTGTATTCATTTGCAGCAAAACCTGGAATTCGTCTTTCTGCCTGAATGATTGTGTCGACTAGCTAATTCTAGTTTGTGGCTAATAAGCTTTTCGAACATAAAATTGTTCACGCCACATCGAAGAGCTTCCTCCCTATCAAAAAAAAAATCATGTAAAGGGGAGTCAAGGTCAAAAAGAAAAAAAAAAAAGAAAAAGCAATTGGGAAAGTGCTGAGTCAGCAATAATAAGATAAGGATATTTATTAGAATTGGCTAGTTCGCACATGGATGTGCTTCAACAATAACATCGAATTTCCTACTCTCCTTGCCATCTATCTTGTTGTAACTCTGGTATAAATGTTGAGGAAGAGATGAGAGAGATTAGAGAAGAAACAATGATTGACACACTCGGAATGCCAAGCTCCATATTCAGTATTTTGTGCTTTTAATTGATTAGCTTAAATACAGTTTGGACAATTAAAGATATTGAAAGGTTTTTTTCTCTCAAGGAAATACTGTGCGTTTACCGATACATGAATTCTAGTTTGTGGACACCAAGAACAAAAACTAAAGAAGGTAATGCTATGTGTATGCATGACGTAGTTGCATCTTCTAATTTGGAAAAGAAAAGGGCTTTGGATATTTCTTAGTGTTGTTGATCAACATAATCGGTAACAAAGTTCGTAAGACTGCAAGGTGACTTCACACATCGTAGGCCAGAAATTCGCTGGCGAGATTTTTTGTTCTATTTTTATTCCCTTTCAAGAAGATGCTTTGTTTTGTTGCACAAAAGAAATTATGAATCAGTAATTTCGTACCAAGGCGTTCCTGTATATGACTTCCGGAATCTATATCCATTCCTCCGCCACCGCAGTAGTAACAGCAGTAGTCGCAGCAGCGTTTAAATATGTTTTGGGTAAATTTAGAGTTTAAGGTTTGTGGCATATTCATGTGGATTTCCTTTATTATTATTGTCGTTATTGTTTTCTCACCAAACGACATATGCGACATTTTAGGTTTCCATTGTTAAAAGTCATAGCCACTATTAAGAAAGTGACATATCTCCGTAGGAAAGAATAGTCGAGCAACATAATCATCCTCAGGAAACGTCAAATATATATTGAAGAATAAGAAGTGGCCTGTTTGCGATTACTTTAAATGGCCGCAACAACAAACAGAGGCAAGCGATAAGACAAGATGACAATTCGTATAGTTACATCTTTTTGGTCGTTCATACTTTTTTTTTATCAACTTAAAAATTTCGTGTTTTACAATAAAGATACTACACAAAGACCGATAGGTAGACATATACAAATACACATATACACACTCAAACCCACTCTCATATACACATGGGGAGAGAGAGGGAGAGACTGTGTGTGTTTGTGTGTGTATGTGAAAAAAGTGCTTTGTACTATATTAACTTTACAGTTTATGCATGAAAATTATTGTTCTTCCATTTCCAGAACACCTGGAAATTATTATTCCCAGCTGAAATCCAAACAATTCAAATATAATAATCACAATAGACTATCAATACACCAGAATAATTACATGGGTTAGTATCCGTGGATAGGAGTAGCCAATACTTTCCTTATAAAGAACAACTTAAGTAGCGTCACATAAAAATGACATCTGATCATCAGGGAAAAAAAAAAGTTTGTTTGTACCATTAGTAAACCTATGGTTATTATTCCTGTCAGTGAACAAAGGAAAAACGGGAAACGTTCTTTGACAATCAATAAAATACTCTGGCGGGAATGGAAATATAATAAAATTATGAACCCTGTTGAATATATATAGGATTAATTCTCGGGTGATTACATAAGCTTCCTAGGCAATTAGTAGTGACACATCCATATATCCAAGGTTACTCTACAATAGGAATATGGTTGAATATATGGACCGTAACCATAATCATCACTTTCACTATCACACTCACTATCGCTACCACTATTTAAAGTTTAATATTACAGAAAGCGTCAATTTTTAAAAGCCTCATGAAAGAATTTATGCAATAATTAAACATCTAAGAAGAACTCTGGGACCACGAAGTAATGGGATCGTAACGCAGTTTACCCAATGTAGCACACACTTTAAGTGAATTAATGTTATGAAATATTTGGTTTAGGTTTTGTTCCTCTTTCTGTACTTCATTTTTCTTTTTTTTTTTTTAGTTCACGCTCATGCATTAGGTCAAATTCCGGTCTGATTCTCGGAATAATTTGAGCGAACAAACTTGAGATGGGCCACCGTAACCTTAAGGTAAACGATACGTTTGTGTGTACACCATGTTCAGACGAGTATTTGTTCACTTGTATCTGTGTTATGTATTATATCTTGGCAGTAAACCCCGAAACCATCTGAAACAACACTGGAGACTTAACAGGTGAATTGCGTTGGTTCTTTCTTTCTTTTTCTTTTTCTTTTTTTGTTTTACCTTTTATCTTTGGTGAATAAAAAAAAATATCCGGTGAAATTGACATGAGACCTATGTACCTATCTATTTCTCTCAGCTGATGACCTTATGGTTTCTGAACCATCCCGGAAACTTAATTAATTATGTTTCCGGAAATGAGCAACAATACGTAATTAAGAGTCTTTCCTTGTTTCGATTCTTATTGCCTTATTGAGAGAGAGAGAAAGATGATGAAGCTAGCATTTTTTTTTTTTTTGATTGCGAAATGCATTTCTCCTCCTATTTCGGCTTTATTGTTGTTGGCATTCGTTTCATTTTGTTTCGTTTCGTTTGGATTCGTTTTGTGAGTCCGTTACGGAAGAAAAGAATTAAAGGGAGATTCTTAATTAGAAGGATGAAGACACCGAAAGATAAACCTTATGGATATGTGTAACTTTCATCAGATATATTTTTGAGCAATAATCGCAACACAATGAATTTCAAGAGATTCTGCATATTCCACACGATGCATATTGAGACAAAATTCATGTACACAAAAGGTTCCTTACTATTTTATCTCTTGTGCAATTCTGGTTTGTGGATTTTTTTTTGGGGGAAGAATCAGGAAAATGGACAGAAAATTTGGAGCATAGTATTTGTAAAAGAAATCAATTTCCTTATTATACATTTTGCTCTTTTTTTTTTTTTTTATGACTTTCTTAAAATTTAAGATGCATATAAATATCAACTAGAATTTCTTTCCAAAAAAACTAGGAAACCTTATTTTCTCTGTCTCTTATTTATTTATTTAATTATTTATTTATTCGTTACTTTATTACTTGTCTTTGTTTCTATTTCCATACAAAACTGTTTATTTACCCCATTACCCAGCAATTCATAACGCGGCTTAATATTTAGAGATTCTATTATGTTGATTATATCAGAGTTCAATCCACAATCCATGCAATCTGACGACTCAGAAGAAGAAATGGACTACCAATTTAACGATGCCACCAACTTGAACCAAGTGGTAACATACCGTGGGAAAATAAAATCACTTTATGATGCTTTGTTAATCATTGAAGCTTGTAGACTGCAAATCTTTACAATCATAACTAGAAGGTTAACCGGTATTGAAAGAACCAAGTTTATTCGTCCGAATACTATCTTTGTCTGGAACGAAACCCAATGCGGTATGAAGAGATGGACCGATGGTAAATTGTGGTCTGCTTCAAAAGTCTTTAACGGGAACTTCTTGATATACAAACAATTAAACAAAAAAACAAAGAAGGAAGAACCAAACGGTTTAATCAAACAATCATTTTCATTGGTAACCAAAGATAACCAAAGATATCATTTGATTAGCTATTATGAAAATGATCCAAGTATTTTCAACAAAAACAATAGCAATAGCAATAGCAATAACGTTGGTGGTATTAGACGAATAGAGAGCTTAGATGCCGACCGTGTGCAACAACAATCTAATGATGAAGAAGTGAATATTCCAAGTCAGGATCCTAAGATATCCCAATTGCAACTCTCCAATTCGGTATATCCAGATAGTTTATTAAACAGCGTGTTTAAGAGAAAGAATCAACAACACCATAAGTCATCCCATTCTTCTACCACTTCAAGTGTATCTTCCAAATCACAATCTATGCTGAGTATCTCTCTGCCAAGTACCAATTCAAGCGTTTCTTCACCTATTGAAGGAGGTGCCTACTCACCAAATATGGAGAGCACTTATTCCACCAGTACTGTTTCCAATACTTCAGTGTCTACACCTAAGTTTTCACTTGCGACCCCATTGGCATCGATTTCTAGATGCGTTGAAACCAAGAATCTAAATGATTCTTTGCTTCCTCCTCCTTCAGCTTCTAGTTTGAGTGTGAATTTGATGAAAGATTACGATTTACATACTGTTAGTGTGTTGAATAAAGGTGGGTGGTTAAAGTAATTGCAATTGCATATTACAATGTTATGACGAGTTTTATTTTTATGTCCCTTTTTTTTTTTTTATTCTGGGTAATTTCGAATTTTCTACGAAATACACCTCAATACAATGGTGTTACTTATAATATACAATTCTATAATTTTCGGGTATATTGATTGCCAATTTTCATTGCTCTGAAGTCAGTTTGCATTATTTGCAACGCTGACTAAATCCTCTGGTAATCTTCTTCTTTGCTCTTGAATCCGAGGCAATTGTTCCAACGTGAACAACAAAGGAGCGAAAAAAAAATAAATAAAAATTAAACAAACTGCAAAATTGCTTTAAGTAAAACTTTGAACTGAGACTGCCCAACAGAGCAACCAAAGATAACACATGATAAGCTTATTCCACAAATGCATAAAATTTGGGAACTTTAAACGATATTGTTTCACTAAAAACAACAAAAAAAAAAGAAAAGGAAGCAATGAAGCAAGAGAGAAACATGACAGCAAGGCAACAGGAAGTAAAGAGAATGGTACATTTGAAGCATACCTGGAATGCCATTTGGTGCTGATACCAAATATATAATAGTCTTGAGCAGGGTTGTATTGGAAAAACAAAAAAACAAGAAAAAAAAATATTAAAACACTAAAAGAATGGTTACGAGTCAAGGGAAAATAACAAGTGGTTTCAATAAGTAATTTAGACTCATCTAGTCTTAATTGGGCATTAAACATTTGCAATTCCTGTATATGCTACGTTTGATCTTAAATTATTTAATTTAAATTATGCAGACTATGAAATTCTTACAGTATTTTCATACATTCCAACCTTAGCACGTTTCTATGGTCACAGGATCATACATATGATCATTCCATGAACAGACATGCATTGCTGATATCATTGTGTTACCCACACATCCAAAAATGTGGCAAAGCTTGTTTAGTCTTTGCTTAACTCCAGGAACGGATAAATTTTGGATAACATTTACAATTCCGTCATAAGCTAAATTATGATTATTATTAGATTGCACGCAACGTATATGTAATGTAAGCGTTAGATACTCTATTCAATTAGACAATAACATTCGGGATTAAGAACTCAAGAAAATTTTGGGTTCGTTTCAGAGCGAGAGGAATTCATTTTCCACCTTATCCCCTCGTTCTCCGTTCCCCCCTGCTGTGTCCACTGGTTCGTCCTGTCTAGGACCTGGTACACCAATTTCACTTCGGGTTACGCTTAAGAATATCTACTACCTCCCTCCTGCATTTCGGTAATTCTTTCAAGTTTTCCAGTTCACTGTGTTAGGAAGCCCTGGGTTGCTATTATGGAACTTACAAAACCAGTGGAGTATTTCCATGGGTATTTATCCTTTTATTAATAATCACAAATATACGTCTATATAACTATGTCAATACCAGAGCAGCAATAACTCCAGCACCACAAAAGCCCCCCTATTTTTTTTTTTTGAAACCTTATTTCTTCGGAATTATTCAATTCTCAATATCAAATATCAACAACATGAAATATGGAGCGCAAAAAATATATAGTTCTTGCGTCTACTACTGTATTGGTCTTTGCTGTCCTGTTGGTTTATTGCATTCCTATGTATTCTGTATTCTGTATACTGTATACTGTATACTGTGTCCTGTGTCCTGTATCATGTATCCTGTATGTGATGATCTTTTGAGAAGATAACAATAAGGAATCCAGACTGAAGCCAAAGTAAATGTTCACCCACTTCCAGTTCACGCAACTACTATTAGCGTGATTAATGTTATTTGTTGATACATTAAATAGCTGAGTTGCGCCATTATTTTATTTTGCAAGATTCTTTTCCTTATCGGATATCTCTGCTAATTCCAAATCGTATGGATGCACCTTTTTTTTTTTGGCATATTCTTCTATATTTGGAATGAGGAGAAGTAGTAGTAGTAGTAATACTAATAGACAAAATGCAATCCAATTTCGGGAATTTAGAGCTTTGCTGTTGTATGGTTGCTTTAATGGTCGACCATCTGCAGTTCAACATATAAGCTTTTGTTCGAAATACCAGGACACTTTCCTTCCTCTGAAAAAGGGTATTTTTTTTTTCTATTTATTTCATTAATAATGCATATCTGTAGGTCGTTTACTTGAAGAGCGTATATAATTTCGTAATAATGAAGGACGCTGATCTTTTTATCATCATCTACTGCTGGGTATAATAAATATGTATATGTACATTGAATAAAAGAGGAGAAAGTTAGGAGGTTGAGATTGAGATTGAGATTGAGGATAAGGTTGGAGTCGGAGTCGGAGTCGGAGTTGGAGTTGGAGATGGATTCGGAGTCGGAGTTTGGGAGAATTAAATTTAGTACTACCTACTTTTCCAAAATTTCATTTGTTTAGCTATCGCATATTTAATCGAATTAAACAATCCCGCACTTAAGAGACCGCGAATACCTTGCTTTATGGAACTAATGATGATCGTTCTACTGATAATCTTAGTTAAATTAACAGCCAATTTGTCATCTTTCACAATTTCTTTAATCGATTTCTCATAGTATTTCCCATATAATTGTTTTCTAAATTTCAAGGGCAAACAACTAATCAATTTGATTCGATTATTAGGATTCAAGTTGGTCTTGAAAGTACGATTGACCGCATCATTATCCACGATGATAAGATAGTTCTTATGAATAAAGAAATTCAATATTGGCTCATACAACTTCTTGAAATGATGGAATTGTTTAGACACGATATTTTTGGCCTTATTCGGATTTTCCCCACCAATATACATTCTGAAATCACCAAGATATGACAATTTGGTAATTTGTTCATATAATTCCCGTTCCGTGAATTCATGGGAATTGATTAGAAAAATAGCAATAGTCATGGCATTTTTTAAATTATATTGGTTTAAAAATTTTATCATGGGATCATTATCAATTATAAAATTGACTGGTTTTTGCAATCTACCTGCAAAATACAATGAGTGCCATTCACTTAAATCCAACAACGCGGATTTTTTCGAAACTATTCCGTATTTGATTAATTTATCGTTGATGGTGATGAAAGGATTGAAATAAATTCCATCTTTCCCTTGGATTCTATTAATAAGTTTCAATGATTTATTGGAATAATGATTGGCATTTTGGATGAGATTTTGTTGATGGAATCTCGAAGTATTTTCCACCATAAATATAAAATCTAGTTGTTTAGAATTATCCACAATTTGTTGCTGTTTCTCTTGTGCTGGTTGCTTCTCTTGTTGCTCATATCCATCTTGAGGTAATATTCCTGATCCATATCCTATGGATACATCAATTGGTGCCCTAAATGATTTGACAATTTCTTGTAACTGATCTTGATTTACTGCCACTTCATCCTCTTTAGAAAGTTCCTGGTTATCGGCTTGGAAGTCCATTGGAATGATCAACCTATCAAACCCTTTCGCCCCCTGTGATATTATAGGTTGGTAATACTTATCGGAATATGGTGTAGTGGAATGAACAAATACTGTAGTGTTACTGGAAGCAGATGACGATAAGCTGCCATGAAATTGGGATTGGCGAAGATTGTCATGTAATGAAAACGAACTACTTTCAGAAGAAGTCGACGAACCACTCTGGGTGTGTAGCCATTTGATCAGCAAAACTGAAGCGGAGTAATGGGGTGTGTTATATCGAGATAGTTGAATAGAACATCTTTTAATCATGTTTTTTTAGTAGTGGTAGTAATAGTAATAGTAAAAATAGCTATGCGTTTGGTCAAATATTAGGGAATAGTTAGATACCAAGAGGTAATGTTGAAATGGTGGGTAATGACAAGCCGTGTGTTGTATATCTTGCAATTGGGATATTTTAACGTGCGTACGAGGGAATTCGAAAAGAAAAAAAAAAAACAAAGACCCCGAGAAGTATTTTAGTTGGTTGAATAGAAAATTTTTATTGAAAATGTACATATGCAGAGCTAAATATCTATATAATACCGCATTAGGAATTCTAGCCAGATCTGACTAATCTTTTTTTTTTTTTTTTTCCTGCATCTTCTATCCTGTAACGGACTCTCTGTCCAAAAATTTTTCAACTGCATACCTGAGACAACCAACAACGTGTTGCACAAGTTTTTCTTTCTTTTGAATCAACCTTTCTGTTTCTTTTAACAGTACAACTCAACAAGTCAACAACAACAGAGCCATGTCATCCCAAGTTTACAGATCTACTCGTTCTTCCGAACCTGAAGCATTATCTTTCGAAGATGTCGTCATGACTGGTTTAGCTCCAGATGGTGGATTATACTTACCTTCCGTTATTCCTCAATTACCAAGTGATTTCTTAACCAAATGGGCCGACTTATCCTTCAATGAATTGGCATTTGAAATCTTAAGATTATACATCAACCCAACTGAAATTCCTGATGCTGATTTGCAATCTTTGATTCAAAAGTCCTATTCCACTTTCAGGGCATCAGAGGTTACTCCATTGAAAAAAGTCGATGAAAACTTGTACATTTTAGAATTGTTCCATGGTCCAACTTATGCATTCAAGGATGTTGCCTTACAATTTGTTGGTAATTTGTTTGAATACTTCTTGACCAGACGTAATGCTGCTAAGAAGGAAGGGGAAGCAAAAGATATCATAACTGTCGTTGGGGCTACTTCTGGTGATACCGGTTCTGCTGCCATCTATGGGTTAAGAGGTAAAAAGGATGTTTCTGTGTTTATCTTGTACCCAACCGGTAGAATCAGTCCTATCCAAGAAGAACAAATGACCACTGTTGAAGATGCCAATGTTCACACCTTATCTGTTAACGGTACTTTTGATGATTGTCAGGATATTGTGAAACAAATCTTTGGTGACAAAGAATTCAATGATAAATACCATGTCGGTGCTGTTAACTCCATTAATTGGGCAAGAATCTTGGCTCAACAAACTTACTACTTCTACTCTTATTTCCAATTGAAGAAACAAACCAAGAACGACAAGGTTAGATTTGTTGTTCCATCTGGTAACTTCGGTGATATCTTAGCTGGTTACTATGCTTACAGAATGGGTTTACCAGTTGATAAATTGATCATTGCTACCAATGAAAACGACATCTTGGATAGATTTATCAAATCTGGTGAATATGCCAAAGAACAAGAAGCTGGTGTTAAAGCTACTTACTCCCCAGCCATGGATATTTTAATTTCTTCTAATTTTGAAAGATTATTATGGTATTTAATCAGAGACAATTCTACTCACAACGACGAAAAAGCTGGTGAAGTATTGAACGGTTGGATGCAAGATTTGAAACAACAAGGCAAATTCTCAGTACCTCAAGAAGTCATTGACGGTGCCAGAAAGATTTTTGCTTCTCAAAGAGTTGATAACGAAACCACCGTTGAAACTATTAAACAAGTCTATGCCAACACTTCTGACAAATACGTCATTGATCCTCACACTTCTGTTGGTGTCACTACATCTTACACCTTCATCAAACAAGATAACGAACCAATAGAATATATTTCCCTTTCAACTGCTCATCCAGCTAAATTCTCTGACGTTGTCAACAAGGCTCTTGGTTCATTTGAAGGTTATTCATTCGAAAAAGACGTTTTACCAGCTGAATTAAAAGCTTTAAGTACCAAAGAAAAGAGAATCAGATTAATTGACGAAGCTAATGTCCAAAAAGTTAAACAAGCTATTAGTGATATCTTGAAGTTTTAGTAAACTAAACTTACATAAACTAAAATTAGATAAACAAAATACACATAATACAACTAGCAATCAATCTCTCTTTTTAACCGTAACCTTACCGTCAACAACTTCTACTTGATACCCAACATCCTGTAACACTTCATCATCAACAGATTTCTTTGCTTCCAAATCGGCAACAAATTGTTGATTTTTAGGATTTTTAGCAAGTAAATATTTCAAGCATACAATTGCTTGTTCCTTTATAAACGGGTTGTTGTTATCAATAACACAATTTGATAATACCAAAGAAAGACCACCCAATTCCCTGATTTTTTCTTGGTTCTCATATGATTCAAAGGCAAGATATGATAATATAACTATTATATAAGATTTAACGGAGGGATATTTGCTCAATTCTTCTATTTGTTTGGATTTAATAGTTATTGGTTGAATATTATCGTGAATGAATTTAAAAAACTTGATCAAACGTGGTAGAAATTCCAGATAATTATCGATGAATTGTTTCGTGGCGTTAAATTTACTTAGTTCTGCCAAGATATGTAAACAACCCAGAATGATTTCTTCCGTTGCTTCATCATTCAAGTCGACGATAGTTGTAGTGGTAGTAGCAGTGGCATTCATAAACAATGTATAAGTCCAACTTAACAAAGCAGCTAATTCGTAATTGTTCCAATTATCTTTTGTTTGGACTACTACCGATGATAACTCGATCCATTTTCGTGGGGTTTGTTGGGAAACTATCCAATTTCCAAAACTTTCATGGGTTATTATATCATACAATAAATGAATGAATAGTTTATTGTCATGACTTAAGTCTTTGTCGAATTCAATCTTATTAAATAATTCAAAAATCATATCCATCGTATAGGTATTTTCTTTGATTCGTAACAATTTTAATAAACTCTCATTAGTGATTTCGGGATCCAATGTATTAAACTGACGAAACAAGAAATGAATCACCGGTACATCCAAACACACCTTATTTCCCCATTTAAACATTTCATTAATTTCCAAAACATATTCATCACACCGTTTAAAATTTGCTAGGATTTGCCAATATGTTTCGATAGTTTTATCTATCCATTCATTAGTATCCAATTGAACGAAATCTTGGAAGCTTGTAATAACAATGGGCAACAATGAAGTATCCAACCCTGGACTTAAATTTCTAATCAATATAAGCAATCCTCGATATAATCGTAAATTAAGGACACTTGTTGCATCAGGTCTATAATTTAGTACTCTAATGATATTATCAGAGTAGGATTCGGAAATTGGTTGTTGCTTGGAAGTCTGCGGTATCAATTGGGATATATCATTTAGAAGCAGGTCGAATTGAGAATAATCTGAGTTATTAAGGGATTCTAAGGTATTGGATAGTACTGTATCTATGGATGAAGAGGTGGCAGCAAGAGACATTATTGATGGTGATGAATAATCAAAGAAAGAGACATCAGTCCGATGGGGCTCTCGCTTTTCCTTTTTTTTTTTTTCTTTGCCTTGCATTTCCTTGGTATCGGAGATACGCCTCTACAGCGAGACAGGGACTAGATTCGCGGAAATGAAGCGACCTTTGCTAACAACAACAAATCGATTAGTTGCAAAAATGACGATGTGGTATCACATAAGCTGGTCACTTTTGATCAACAGTGTATAAAAAAGCAGTCAAGGTGACAACTCATGATTACTAATAATTTCCTCACTTGGATGACCATTCATTCAATGACCATCAAAAGAAACTTTCATAGACCTACCAAATGATCCAGCTCATATAAATTAAAAAACCGGATATGCAAAAAATAATTAAATATATCGAGTGTGATTTGTTGTGGAGAAAAGGAACAACCCAGAATTAGACTAGGACCCTTACAAAACATATCAATTGTAACCTTGATTTCAGCCCCCTTTCCCACGTTTCACGTCAATTTATTTTAATAGCTGACAGATGAGTCGATTGAAATCAGTTGATCGAGCAAACCGAATGATTCAAAAATAAATAATAAAAATACGTGTTAATGTTCAGAATTTCCACCAAAGGCAATCCCGAAGGTATACCAAGCAACAACATAATTGATCGATGAGTGAAAGTACCATTTGTCATTTTCTTTAGTCTGTATCAAATCAACTATTACCATTAATTGCCTTCTATACAAGCAAAAATTCCAAAAATCCTAGTTGAAGTCGAAAATCCAAATCGAAGATTGAAATTTTTGTTTTGTCTCACATACAGGTAAGAACAATTTCGTCACGAATATTATATTCTGTTAACAAACAACGAGGGGTTACAACCAAATGGAAATGGTAATGGTAATGGAAAACTGCTCCGAGACTTAAAGAGCCATACCTGTTTTTCGTTAATCGGTTTGTTAAATTTCATGTCACAAAAGTTTCCTTTTCCATCGAATACATGATTCGGAATAGAACCAAATGTTGTACAGAAAGTATAAGAAAAAAAATAAGGGTTCAAGAATGGGTGACCTTTATACAAAGATCCACGTTTTTTTTATTTTGCTTCTTTATTTGTTATTTCCTATCGGAGAAACAATAAATCAGTCCATTTTCTGTGGCTCAACACACTCTGCTGTATATCAGACCTCTTTACCGTGTGCTACTCGAGAGATTAAGAGATGGTCGAAGCGTAAACAAGCTGTTGTAACCTACATTCCAATACGAAACATCTGAAATCCAATAAATACACAAGGCGGTATCAATAACGCAATATTGAAATATTGTCCCCCTGGTGTTTGTACCCGTTTTTTTTGTATTGTGGCAATCTATACATCCTTTACATTTCTATGCATGAATTCTGGAAGGACTAGAAAACAATAGAAGCGAGAAACATTTCAAGTGTTGGGCCATGATTGGTGGAAATATTTTTTTGTGACAGTTTCTGGAAGATTAAACTTCCTTACAATAATTTCTATTTTGTGTAATTTGGAAAAAGAAATTGTTTTCTCTTGCAGAATTCTAGAAAATTGCTTAGATGCAGTTCTATTATTTAAATTGATGACGATGTTCAATTTTCCCAGCGGTTATAACTTTCCCTATTTCTTTTCTATAAAAGAAGCACAGTTCACCTTCTAGCAGATTTTCTTTCCTTCTTAGGTAGCTTTGCATTTTTTTCATACCAGATCAGGGCCAACAAGGTGTATTTCATCCCTCGCAGAGGTTGTATTATCTAACCAACAATTATACTACATCGTATTATATCATCTTATATTATTTCCACCTTTGTTTGTTTGATAAACTTATTTTCCTCGGGTGTAACAAAATCAGCTACTGGAATAATATTTTTCGTGAATTACTACATCGATTGAAACCCAACCCAAACCGACTCAACACAACACAAGATAAGCAAATAATATTTAAATCTGGCAGAACAGGACGGAAGCTTACTTTTTTCAACAAGAAAAATAAAACCACAAGAAGAAATAGAAACAGAAATCAAAACCCTTGTCCACCACAACATTACTCATTTACAACCACAGTGCTATCCATATCTCTTCCCTGTTATTGTTGGCGCATCTTTCAAGAAATTATTTCATTTAATTCTTCAAGCTCCAACCACACCACCAAAAAAAAAGCTATTTTTATCGTTATCCACCGCGAGAAGGAAAGAGTAAAAAAAAAAATAAATAAACTACGAGATCTACAACTCATCAAGAGCCACTCGATATTTTCCTCCTTGGCCAAGCTTACAAACTAACTAGATACTCAAAGAGCAAAGCAACTGATTAACGTGCCAAACATTTAACTAGCCAATAAGGCAACCAAGTTAACATCCATCATCAGTATAATCATTCTACAACATGTCATTAGAAATAACCTTTCTAGGAGCCTCTGGGGGTCCATTAGAGGGAAGCACATGCTCCGTGCTATTGAAACCACACCACCTATCATACCAGACCATTATTAACGACAAAGAATTGACTCATGACTTATTGTGCGTTGACGCTGGTTCGGGTATGGGGAAACTAACCGAAATCATCCACCAGGAATCTTCGACACAACAGCCGTATTGTAATATATTAAACTATTATCCTGACTGTGAAGCAGTCTCATATTATTATCATCAAGATGTACAAGTATCAACCCCCTTTAAGGATCTAACTCCCTACCATTCAATTCTACATACCCAGAAGATATTCAATCATTTGGAAAATTATGTCATCACCCATTCTCATCTAGATCATGTGTCTGCATTAGTCATAAATTCAGCTGGATTCAATAATAAGTATCTGAATAAGTACGTGTATGGATCCCATTGTACTATCAACGCCTTACAAAAACATTTATTTAATGGGAAAATTTGGCCCAATATGCCAAGTTTTAATCTTGTCAATTTAAGATATTTGGATAGTAATTATCGATTTCCTACCAAGATTGGAAATTATGAAGTTAAAATGTTTGATTTGAGTCATGGTGAATTTAACAAACTTGTTGAAGAAGAACTTCCTCATCATAATATCCATCTTTATGATGAAAAGCTTCATAACAATAATATCACCAATAACAACAACAACAACAATACATATTTAACAGTTCCTGGAATTACTGATGGTGCTGAATTCCCCCGGCGACGATCCTCAATTACTACAATACCTCCAAATTCTAACGGGATCAAAATGAAAAATTCCGAGGCATTGAATCATCATTATTTATCATCGGCATATCTTATCAAGCATATTTCCCAACCAGGATCAATTTTGATGTTTGGAGATTTTGAAAGTGACTTAACATCAAAATTATCAAGAAATTTATATATATGGCAATCCATATCCCCCTTAATCTTAGATCGTAAAATGTTGGGAATCGTTTTGGAATGTTCAAATTCGATTGAAATTGATGTCAATCAATTATATGGTCATTTGACACCCAAATTGTTGATTTACGAATTGAAACAATTGGAAAAACAATGCTTGAAATTAAACCCATTAGTTACAAAGCCCTTATTGGGGTTGAACGTGTTTGTTAATCATGTTAAAGAACCTATTTTAGATATTGGAGATGATAGTGAATTGGTTGATCCAAGGAAAAAAATCTTGAATGAGTTGAATAAATTGAATGATTTGGGTGTGAAGTTTTCAATTGCTTTAAGTGGAACTTCAATTATCATTTAGATATCATATGGTGTATGTCACTTGTATCTACAAATTTACATTTGGTAGATATTTCAATTCTTGTTATAGTTTTTTTTTTCCTTATATTTTATTTGTTTTATGTTTATATATATTATCAACTTGTAGTATACAATAAAGAAATCAGAAAGCACCCCTTTCTTTTTTTTTTTATAGAATTCTCTTGTTTTAAATTATTGAATCAAGTAAGTTTCAGAAGCTATATTTGAATGTAAATCAAATGGCAATGATTCTTCATCTTCAGTATTTGAAACAACATCAATTACAGAAACACCACCTAATGAAACATCGTTCTCAACAACTTCTTGGTTATTGATTTCAAATTGTGCTTGCATTGGGAATAATGATTCTTCGTCAGAAACTCCGATAGTAAATTCAAATGAACCTTGGGGTTCATCAATTGAGATGGATCCGATATTAAACACAATTCCTTGATCTTCATAGACATCATACGAAATAGAATCACCCGAATCTTCGCTTTGTAAATGTACATCTTGAGTTACAACTGGAATCAAGATCTTCAAGTTTTCAATGTTTGGATGATTTGGATGATTGGTAATAAATTCACTGCTCAATTCATATTCTAAAGTAACTTGTACTTGTTCTCCATCAATAGCATTAACCCAGATGGTGAAAATAAATGGCACCAATGAAGTATCATCTTGTTTACCTACACTTCTCCATCTTAAGACTCCTAATGGTTGATCATTAGATGGGAAAGTTTTTGATTTATCTTTCACAGTGATCACGTTGTTCAGTTGGAATAAGTTACGATCAACGTTTGGATGAGTTTTGAATTGTTTCTTGTCTCCAGCAATCTTTAACAATATTTTAGCGTTGGATAATTCAACTTGATTTATTCTCAATTGCAAGTCTCCTTTGACTTCAGATGATGATATAGATCCTTCTCGACTAACTTCAGCATTGACTTTTTCATTGATAGTGATTAAAATACCATTGTTTGGAACTCTGGTGATACTTGGAGCTGGCGAGGATTCAGTTCTGCCACCTGCAGCAGCTGCGGCTGTGACTGAGGAAGGATTAGCAGAAGTTGATTTGTGAGCAAATAATGGTTGGTTGTTGGTAGCTCCGGTAAGTAATGGCTCATGGGCACCGGCAGCACTTGGTAAACTTCTACCAGCTGGTTTCTTAGAACCCAATTGTAAGCCGCCACCCCTTGGTTTAGACAATAATGAATGACCCATGCCACCTGCTGAGATACTGTCATGATTGGTTGTTTCAACGACTTGGGTTGGTTGGTAAGTGGGTTGGTTGTTGTTTTGATAACTATCATAACCGAATGAAGAAGATCCAATGCCACTTCCACCAACTGGCAACTGTTCCATGTTTTTTCTGGCCAATTCCTTTCTTTGAATTTCTTTGGCTCTTCTCTTTCTTTCCTCAGCAGCTTCCAATTCTTTGTTTCTTTCAATGATTTCTTGAATCTTTTCTTCATGAGAATCCATCTCCAAAAATGTTTGGACTTGAGTTAAAGTCAAGTTTTCTTTATATCCCAAATTGATAATTTCATCAAAGGCATCAATTATTTCAAAGGAGGATTCAAAGATTTCTCGTTCATCGATGTTTCTCAATAAGTTGCTTATAGTAGAAGCAAAAAGATGTAAGGTGTCGATATCTTGCAAAATATTCGACGTCTTATTTGTGATTAAAACAATATAGAACTCTTCCAACGGTTGATATACATATCTAACGTTATCATCTTCAACACTGGTATGTTGACCTGAAGAATTGGAAATCAAACTAGGGAAATTGGCTAGCAAGGCAGTGATTCTGTCCCTGGAGATATCTCTAAATTGTCTAGACAAAAGTGGTTTACCACCACGTGTACATATAGATCCTGATAAAACAACCATTGTAAGAAATTCAACTAATGTCCTGTAGCCTTTTGAAATACGTGTTGACGTGGATGTTGTTTGTCCGTTGTCTGTGTTGTTGAATCAATTGAAAAATTCAATTCAATAGGTGAGAACGAGAAAGAGAAAAAAAAATACTTCGTGTCAAATTAGTGCTGGTCGTGTAAATAATCAATAAAGTTCACTTTCAAAGAGAGTATCCAAATAGTGCTATCAACAGTTGTGGTTAGTAACAAAGAAGTTAACCGACGCTTGATCATGTTCTTTTTATTTACCATACATACTAATAATTTACCTGGGATGAAATCTCCAAATTTATTTAATTTTTCATGGATATCACAAGTCACAAATTCTTCTAGACTGTACAACTTGATTATTCTGGCACTTTGAAAGAATGATAATCCACATTCACATAAAAAAAAACAGTCCTGATTAGCTGTTTCTATGGAATTATCCAATTCTTCGGGACTTTCCAATTCAATGAGTTGCATTATCTGCCCATAAAATTCTTTACTGGGCACTAGGGAAACTCTGATATCAAGCGATATACAAAGTATTTGCAATTTTTGAAGGTTTTCTCCACTATGTTCAAGAAACCAAGAATTCGTTAATATCCCGATGACATGGATACTATTAAGGTACTGTTTGCACTTTAACAATGCTTCTAAGATTAGAAAATTATTGTCAACGTCCACTTGTACAAGGTGATCTGACGTGGTTAAATAAATACCCACAGTCGCATTAATGATGATATCAATCGGGTATGGTAATTTTGCTTCAATTACTTTAATTTGTTTGCTTAGTATGTTTGCAAGATGGTAATTGGTATCCCATAATTTCTGGTTAATGATTATATTCTGTGTTTGTGTGAACAGGTACATATTTACAACTTCTTCTGGTTTTGGTAATTCCAGTGATTCCGGGTTATCCTGTCGTGAGTCGACATCATTGAAGGTATTATTTGGCTCAAATAACAGTAAGATCGATATCTCTGGTGGTAATATCAAATCAGCTCCATGATTTATTTTTCCTTTTCTACGTAGTGACGCCAATTTTTCAATCTCCGCAGTATCATTGTGATAGGTTGCAACATTAGTTAGTAGTTGCATTGTTTCAGATGGTTTAGAAGTTTTGTCATTATTTGCAATTGGGTGCATTTGCATGTTTATCCATCTTTCGTTGGTATTGATTTGATCCTCCCAGGATTCAGCATTTGGAATTACAAATTCATTGCATGGCTCACAATGGCTCGACAGGTATAATATTTTTTTGGTCTCTATTTGCTCGACTAAATAAAGGTCAGCAAAACGTTCGATATCAAAAGAGAAAGGATTCCAAGTCATGTCATTGATCAAAATATGTTTGTGCAAGTTCCATAACTCGTCATGGCGAAAATGGTTCGTAAAGAATGCCTCTGTCAATGTTCTTGAAACATTTGAGGGATTCTCATTGTCATGATTCACTTCACAATTGAATCTTGTTACTGGGTATACAAAGTATTTGCCACTTGCGGTGATCCTATTTTTATCAAAAAGAAATTGTTTAATTGGGTCGATATTAGGATATTCATAGGCTGTGTCCACCAACCATTTAGGAAATGTACATTCTATTTTGTTAACTATCTTTAGATCTTGTATCATCACTTTCAGCTCTAATTGATAGTTCATAGATGAGAAATTGTCTTGCCTTAACAATTCCATTGTTGTGCTTTTCAAATCATCATAAATCAATTCTATGGATTCTGGGACTATTTCAAATACATTCATGGAATCTTTCATATCGTTCCATGCAGGTAGTTTAACTATTGGGGTTGTTTGTTTTATCAGAATGATTTTTGGAACTTCGATTTCAAAATTGTGAACATTTTGATAGTTCAATTGAGATGTTAATTCCAGACAGGTAGGAAATTCAGGAAATGTAATTGTTTCACTTAGAATATCACGCATATCGACCGATTGACTGTCTTGGATATCAGGATAAGGATACAATTTAGCTATACTTTGGACAGCTTCGGTCAAATTAACACCAACATTTAAGGGCCTATGTTCTTCTTCTCTGAGGTATACAAAATAATGAAATGGAAATATTTCGTATTCAAAAGCAGGATGTGGTTCAACTTTTATGGTAGATGGTGGTGAGATCAACAAACTATGCAACAAAATAGATGAATCTTTATTGACTTTTAGTTTTTCACGATTGAAACCATTCGGTAATTCGTTTGCTAAATCAGGGGTTGGCATGGGGTGTTTGATCAAATCAACAAAATAAGCATCAATGACTCTTTGAAATGGAGATGAATGTGACATTGGGTCAAGTGCATTCCTTAGGGGTCACTGGTTGTGGTCTACTCTTGTCTTTGCCTTTTTTTTTTTGGTTTGTTTTATTTAAGATTCTTGCAACCAAAGTGTTGCAAAAAAAAAATACGTGAAATAGAGAAAAAAATGAATGAATGATTTGACATCCATTTCTACTTGTTTCAACCCTCCACATGACTTGATGGTACTTACAAACAACTATAATTCGTACTTGCTCAATTGTACGCTTATATTATAAGGAAGACGAATATCCTTGGATCCGTAAACACTGGCAAAGTAGAACAAAAACTTAAGAACACCTACATACTGTATAGCGAGTACAATAAGAATAACGACACGTTTTTTGTGAACGTTTCTTTTGTCATGCCAACTTTAAATTCTTACTGTCAAAAGGTATAAAAGTGTATATATCACCTGACCAACAGTATACGGTCATTGTAATTATCAATGTTGTTGTTTTGGTTTCGGAAGGAATCAATACTTTGAAAGAAGGGTTCCAGAGTTAATACATGTGTTAAACCAGAACTTTAACTCTAAATTAACTATGGTCGTGTAAAGTGGAAAATTTCATGTGTCCCTTTAGACAGTGTCTGCATCAACAAGGAAGACGATTGAAATTCCACTTCTTTACTTTGTTGTCCTTTGCCCTTTGTCCTTTGGGCTGCTGGTCTGTATTTTATACTTCTGTTGTATTAGGAAGACAGTGTGTCAAACAATGTGGTACGAAATAAACCTAAGAATCATAAATAAAGTAATCTCAGATACGTTCAAAGAAAACTCTTTAGTTGGTACAGCATATAGTTGTGACAATGGTTTGAAAGAATAAAAGAAATCAGACAATGGAGGGAATTGTTCCAAATAAGGTTTATTAAATCTGAGTAACTCATAACCTTCAATGTACATATTTCCATGGATTCTATAATGAATCAGAAATAACTAGTGTCGTAGAGAAAGATACAATACATTTACCACAATTAATCCGTTGATCCTAATTTTATTAATTGGATGGTAATTTGTTTTAAACATGAAATTTGTGGCGAATCTTTACACAAGAAGTAGATCAACTTAATTGGAGAAAACAAACACTTTCTATGTCTTTGTTGGGAATTTAAGTGTAATGACATACAAGTTCACTTTTCCACTGATTTGCATTCAATACGATACGGTACAGTTCAGTACAACGTAATACAGTGGAGTACAGTTTTGACGATTGCTGTTCTTATTCTGTGCTTCTAGCTCATAGTCTTCCAGAACACACGGCCAACGGACAAAATGGTATTGGAGAGCAAGCGAAAGGGTAAAATAAAATGTCGTGGATGTATGTATGTCGTTCAATTACTAATAAGTAGCACACAATACGTAATATAATATAGGTTATATGACGACACCGCCTTCTAACCCGCTCAACCTTATCAGCACATAACCACCTGTAAAACCAGTTTCCCCAATCTACCTAAAAAAAATGACAAAAAAAAAAAAAAAAAAAAAAAAAAAAAAACCTCCTACAGTTTCTCCTTTCGAATTAAAGTACACACATTTTCCTTTTCTCCTTTTTTTTTTTCCTTTTTCTTTTCTTTCTTTCCAACTAACCCTCGCAGAAACAAAAAAAAAAAAAAAAAAAAAAACATGAA
>JANIWD010000122.1:0-39716 GCA_030557875.1 Candida neerlandica
ACATAATTGTCTAAGTACAATGGAATCCTGATGTGTTTCATCCATGGGACTCGTTTACCATTTATGTATTCCTTTCTGATATCTGTGTCCTTGGTGATATCCACATACTCAAATCTTGGTTTTTGGATAGATAATTCCTTTTGATGGTCGACCCTGAATATTCTAAGCATGTTCTGCGTTGAATTTGGTTATTATCATCTTAAGAATCAAAATAAAGTCCTTGCATGGAAATTTCCTTTCCTCTTTATACCATTGCTAATAACTTTCCATTCCGATTCAATACAACACCCAAGAAAAAAAAAATTCATGGGTTCAATCCTGGAACACGAATAATTAAAATCTTTAGTTTTTCTCTATTTGGTTAAACACAACACAAAGGATAGGCAGGATGACGCCTCTATATATTCAATATATGTCAAAGAGCGATCTTTACATCGTTACTCTAAAGATATATTCCGGATTTCACTTGTCTTAGAATTCATCCTCCTCAGATGTCAATGTTTTATCTAGAAACTTAAGTGATATTCCAATATGTATTGCAAGCTCACCAGTACAATCCCGTACATCATCTAGAAGTACGTTGTTTGTTCTGTCAATGGATTGTTATGTGTGTTATCAATGACCCTTGTCTGGCATTTATTACAATTTTTCGGTTATTGCAGGTTTTTGGGGGAAAATAATAAATTGCCCAAATCCTACGACGAATATTGTCAGAAAACAATCACCACAACAGAATTATCATAACAAATTTATGTAGAATATGTATACGCAAAATACTACTTCTTGTGTCTGCTCTGGATAACAACTCCTTCAATGTTTCAACCCTTTCAGTGATGTTTGCAACGTCATTCAACAACCTTAAAAGATTTGGTGATCGTATTGGCTGTGACATCCTAAAGGACTTATTAGTCGTAATTTAACAATTTATTTGGATTGAAAGCAACCAATCTTTCTAAAAGTGGTGAATCATCCCACCAAAACCAACAGCAGCCAATGACAGACTTGTCTTTGGCAATAATAGCAATATCACTGCCACCAACAACAGCCTGTTCATCACCTTCATGATAGCTTGCAACTATTTTCAGCATAGTCATAACTACATGTAACAGTGACCTCCAAAAAGCAGCATTACATCTTTTGTTAAGAGTATACAAGTCACAATGGTGGGAAATATGTGGTCGACATACTTTAGCGGTTTTCGAATGCAAAAAGGAAATAGGCTTCTTATACCTTTTCTTCTTCTCTTTGGGTCTTAATTAGTGTAATAAATATATTTTGAAAGAAATGTAAGTTAATAGGTTAATAAGTTATTACTTTTCCCGTATTTAGATATGGTCAGGGCACTCCATCAATTCCGATTCGATATTTGCTACAAAAGAAAGTTACCCATTAGCAAAAACTCCAACTCTCCAGGAAATTTTCGATAATCATGTATGACGTATCACATATTCTTCTATCGATATCCGGAAATATATAGAAAAAGGAAAATGTATTAGCCACTTCCGAGTAAAAACGATTCCGCAGCCACTTCGGATATACAATTAACAAGAGAACGGAATTTCATATCTCCGAGCCCAAATATCCATTTTTCACTGCACACATACACACATATATAGTCAATAAATGACAAACATACAAAGATCAAAAAAAAAATGATATAAATAGATGGTAAATCACCAGTCAAATAAATATTCTGAATTCTTTTTGTAATCAATTACTTACACAAGTAAATCTTCCCATACCTACAAACAACTTCTAATTTCTAATTAAACAATCACTATGAGTTCTGCTACCGTTGCTGCTAAATCTTCTCAAGAAACTAAACATGAAGGTTTCCGTTCAAAGTTCGAACATGGTTTCAAATTCCCAGAACCAAATTTCCATTCTGCTTCTGCTGGAAAAAGCTGGCACAAATTTAGCGATGGTACCAAGAAAGCTTTCAGTTCTTTGAAACCTCAATAGACTGAGTGGTACTGATCTAGCAAAAAAAAATTATATATGACGACTTGCATATAATGTGTACGAATTACGAGTTACGATTAATTTAATAAATATTTAATGTCCAATTGAAATTTCTCAAATGCAGAAGATAGTAAATTCAAAGCTAGTCTATTTGGAAAGGCAGCTTCGTTTATTATTACCACACGAACGAGAGCATAGATCGTTTTAATCGGAGGGAGATCGACTACGATTATCTATCTATCTCAATAAATATTGTCATCACAATTGTCTATAATCTCTATAAATATCTTAGTTAGCGAATGCTTTGTCGAAATCAGTGAAAACAAATCTGTATCTAACATCACCTTGGTCACATCTGTTCAAAGCTTTGGCGCAGTTTTCCTCACTGATAGGAACTTCTTCGATCCATGGTCTGATGTTATGCTTGGCAGCCAACTGCAACATTTTTTCAACTTCAACTTTAGATCCCAACAAGGAACTTCCAAAACTTGCCCCTTGTTTCAAAAAAGTGAATGGAGAAACACTGAATTCATCCTTAACTGGTGGCAAACCAACAGAGATGAGCTTTTTGTCAACTTTCAAAACGCTCAAATAGTCAGACAAGTTCAAACCATCAACACCACTGGCAGCATTAACAATAAGGTCAAATTCGTCTTCGTATCTGCTAGTCCAGTCATTATCTTCTTTAGTAGCAACGAATTCAGAGGCACCTAATTCGAATGCTTGATCTTTCTTAGCGGAAGTTCTTGAGAAAACAACTACTCTGGCACCCATGGCTTTGGCAAATTGGACACCAAGATGGGAAAGACCACCTAAACCAATAAAACCAACGGTTTTACCAACGGCATCTTCTTCACCTGGAGAGATCAAGTTTCTGAATAAAGGCAGTACGATGGTAAGACCAGCACAAAATAATGGACTGGCATATTTAGAAGGCAAATCATCAGGAATTTTGAAGGTGAACATTTCATCAGCAATTGAATGGGAAGAATATCCTCCCATGGTGACGTAATTATCTGATTGGGAAGCAATCCCATTGTAAGTATTTACCAGATGTTTACAGTATTGTTCATTGTCGGTTTTACATCTGGCACATTCACGACATGAGAAAGAAGCAGCACCAATACCGGCACGATCTCCAATTTTGAATTGAGTGACCTTGCTACCCACAGCAATGACAGTACCAACAATTTCATGTCCAACGACGAGATGATCACGTTTGTATGGACCCCAATTTTCTTTCAAAGTATGGATATCACTGTAACATAACCCACAGGTTTCATTCTTCAAGACAACGTCAAAATCGTTGATCAGTTTTCTGTCATAGGAAATCAATTTTGGAGAGTTCCAGTTTTCTTTTTTGTCGGAGGCAAAACCTTGGAATTTGTCAGGAACAGCAGGGTAATCAACAGTCATTATTATGGGGGTAGTATAATCTTAAAAATTGAGTAAGTAGGGGTAGGGAAAAGATTGGATAATCAATAATAAAAGATTTCAAAATCAATTGTGAAAAATAGGTATGCTGAAAAAGAAGAACCCAAGAGAATTTGTAATCGTTTTATAGCAACGGTTGAATCAATGCCGATCTCCCTAAAAAATAAAAATAAAAAGCTAGATGTAAAATTTTGCATTCAAATTTCTTCGCACGATGACGTTATATTCGTTTGTTCTAATTTGGTGCCAAAAGAAACGACAAGGAAAAAAAATAATAATAAAATAACGTTTGTTTGTTCCTACATACAATTGGATGCACCAAATTGGGACACGAGGTTGAAAAAGAGATATAATTGCGGCAAATTTGTTAACCTAACCAAGCAATTTATCTCGGAACCGAATCTTGATGAGTTCTTTCATGATAAAGGATAGCAATTAAGAGTTGTGTTATCTATTAATACTTCCTATTATTCTAAGTGGTTTATACCATATTAAAGTTGTGAAATTCTAACCGTTTGTTATTACCTAAATGGGAAAGCGTATCCGCCGTGTCCATTGTGCATCTAGACAGATCTTCTTTTTCTTTTTGGTTTAACTCACATCTTATCTCTTGTCCTTATTATTGTAACTGTCAATCTTTCTTTCATTGTCTTTGGTTTATTCTCCCCTTGTTGATTGTGGCGTCTCGGCCCGGATTAAAACTCAAAACTGCATGTGTTACTTGCCCACCACTTGAAGAGAACAAAACATATTGTCACATAGATTGGAAAATTTATATGCATAGAATGACTATTTAAACTCCATACAGTAAGATCTCTCGTATATACACACTCACCGTATTCACAGTATGGTATTAAGTTTCCATCAACAACGCCATACTTTTATCATCAAGCAAACTTTCATAATAATCGATTGTACTCTTTGACACTCCCTTATACTTGACATTTGTTAATCTCTTTGTATGAAAACATCCATTGTATGCTTGCACTCCATCGAATCTCTTTTGTATCCAAGTCCAAGCAGCTACAGCCCCAGTAAACGTTTCAAGTACATGACCTGAAGCTACGGCTTCTGCAAATTCAAACGATTCTATTCCTTGATTACACCATTTCTCATATATATGGTGAACATCTTTAATAGGCACCACTTTGTCCAAAGTGCCATGATATACAAATATGGGTATTTTGGGCAATCCATCAAACGAAATCAAACTGTTTTTTTCAACAATAGGATAAAATTGTGAATGAGTAAGTAAATCCCATCCATTTGGGAAAAACGCCTTCTTATCATTATCACTACCAAGAATCTTTCGTCCTCTAAAATGAATCACTGCCAGGATTAAACATTTCTGAATCCCCCGTTGAAAGCTTGCATTTCTTCTAGGGTTGATTTCTTGATTAAGTAATTCACGAACTATCGGATACTCATTCGCCAATCCATTCAATGCCAATGGAAGCAATCCTGAAATCACCGTTCCATCAGACGCTTCCGCCACCGCGGTGATATTCGTCACGAAACCACCTAGGGCAGTTCCAAGCAATTGTGGTGCCAATTCAGGAGCATATGTTGGCTGCAATACTGTCGCCCAACTAGAAGCTAAGGCACCACCTGAATACCCCCACATTACCACCTTTGCATCTTTTGGAATACTTGTAATGTTCCCTGATCGAAGCACGCCACGAATTGAATCCAAAACTGCATGACCGGCTTGAAACCCAGCTGTGAATGCTCCTTGGGGTCCTTCATAATCGGGACTAATAACAATATACCCCTTACGTAAGGCAGGTACAATGAATTTCATTTCAGATTGTACAGCCAAATTACCAAATGGTAATCCAATTTGGAAATTATAACTGGGGGAACATTTCAATGCAGTGGAATCTTCAAAAGTTTGATAGGAGATGATTTTTGATGGATCGGAATTGTAAGGTTCAAGAATGGTGGTGACTATAGCATTAGGATTACCAAACGAATCATGGGATCGTACTAATAATTGCCAGGAATTTTTTAAGGGAACATGAAAAAACAATAGATTTCTTACTTCACGGGGAGTAGGACGAATCCTCAAGATGGTTCCAGGTTCGGTATATTCGAATCCTGGTGTTGGAGTATAGAAGTCATCTCTGGCAGGGTTTGCAAGAGGTGCTGGAATACTGACACTGGTCAGTGCTTGGAATAATGATAAGATTGCAAACAACGAGACAAGAAATTTCATAGCTGCAAATTACTATGGATGAGAGTTCCAACAAAATGTCTGGGCATAACTGAGGAAGTTTCGGAGGGCATAATATGGAGTATTTATTGCTTTCTAGTTTGAACCACCACCGATAATAGTTTGGCAATAATACCACAACTGTACTAAGATCTAACTTACTAAGGAAGAGAGTGCAAAATGATCTTGCATGAATCTGCATCCTCTGCTTAATTATCCTAGATATGAAAACACACAACAATGAAAGAGTAGAGATAAAATTCTACAGTTGACTTTCCCAAAAAAAAAAATACTGCGTTCCCATTACTAATTACATTATATTACTATTTCTTTCCTTTCTTCTTTTTCTTTTTGTTACTTGACAGGGTGGAACTATGTGTACTTGTCTCAGTAGATCCTTGTTGACCTCCACTTGACTTTTTCTTGTCCTTCTTAGTTGGTTTATAGTAAGATCTCAATTTCAAAGGTAACCATCTTTCTTCATCCAAAGTCAATTCACTTGCATCTTTAAGTACCTTGTTTGGTCCAAATTTAGGATTCTTCTTTTTCTTGGTGACTTTATGTTGTTTCTTGACAATAGATTTGATTGGCTTGCTCTTTTTGCTTGGAATCAAAATATCAATATCAACATTCACAATATCTTCAATTGATTTTTTACTGGTCAATTCATTCAATGGTAATAAATCCTTGTTGGAGTGGACTAAAATCGAATTGATCAAGTGGTCATTAGGGTTAACTTCAAACAAATATTCAAATAATTGATTGGCATTAGAATCACGTCCTTGGTTTAATGCTTTAAAAGTAACAACTTTAGCAAAGTTGTAGTAGTTGACATCTTTGAATAACTCTTGTGGCGTGTACAATAATTTTTCCAATATTTTCACTAATAAGTCAGTCAACTTTTTAGTGGAATGTGTAAGCTCGTAAACTCCGATTAAACTACCAATTAAGCCAGGAACAACAACAGGTTTGGACAATGATTCTTCTGTTAACTTTTCCAATATAGGTAAACTTTGATCAAATGTACCAGATTTGGAGTTGACAAAAGTCAATAATAGAGTTGCAACAATTTGCAATTGTTCATCTGATTCGTTGGAGATATACTTGACAAGTTTTCTTCCCAAGATTGTAGATTTGGAACTATCTTGCAAGTCTTTATAGTCAATGTCTAGTTTGCTTAAAAGTTTATAACTCAATGGCAATACATCACCAGGAAATTTTTGTTTGAATTCATTAAGAAGTTTGTTATTCAACTGTGACCCACCTAAGGTTCCAGTGGAGAATTTCAACATCATGCTATTCTTCAAGACCAGTTCATATTGCAAAACAGTCAATTTTTGGCATAATTTATGTAAAATTTGTGGGTAATTCAAATTTCTGTCAGCGTAATTGGCATTATCGATTTCTTTGTGGGAGTACAAATTGTTCTTGACAATCAATTTCATCATAAGATCATTAATTTTTTCAACGTCAACGGATTCTAAAATCTCTAAACTTTTGCTTTCATCATTGGTAATTTGGTATACATAGGCAATGGTTAATTTTATTGGTAAGATTTCTGATTGCAAATCGGCACCAGATAATTCCAGTTCACATAACTTTGCAGCCTTTTCCAACAACTGTAATGCTTTGAAAGTGTTTTGTTTTGACAATTCGAGCAAAGCTTCGTTGAATAATAAATCATAACTGTTTGATTGAATTCCATTCACAGATTCAACTTTACCTCCAGTTTGAAAATTCAATTGGGAGATTATAGCCTTTTCATTAATTATTAAATCCAATTGATCGTCAAATTTGTTATCTTTAACAAGTTCATGATATAATTCCAAAGCTTTGGCATAGTTACCATATTTATAGTAAGATTGTGCCAAAATATGCTTTAATCCGATGGAAACACCTTCCTGAGATCCTTCGTCCTTTGATTCGGATAATTTGATCAATTCTTCAATTTTGCCAATTTTGTAATAAACATAGGATATTTCAAGAACTAAAGAACTAATTAATGATTTGTTCAATTTCTTGATAATCTGATCTGCTTTATAATACTTGTCCAAATTAATCAAGGCAACAAGACAGTTTTTGGCTGCCTTCAAATCATTGAACTTCTTGACTTTGGATAAGTATTCATAGGAAACATTGAAAATCTTATCATGTTCCGAAGCAGAGGTGTTTACTGACACATTCAATTTCTTAAAAGCATCAGCTATCGAATTGCTCATGTTGAGGTTGTTAATGGTTTGTTGAAATACTTGCTTTAACAGGAACCAAATTAAAGCAAAAAATTTTCTGTCGTTTTTCTTTTTTCGTTGTTGGAAAAAAAAAAAAAAAGAGATCACCAAAACAAAGTCGTGCACTGTTACCAATCTCTTACAAAGTGCGACTGTTGAAAATTTTCGGAAACATCGAATATCAAAAGCAACTTGCGCCAATCACCAACTTTGAATATCTAATAGTCAAATAACATGTTAAGACTTTCTACCAGACCAGCTTGCTCATCTGTAAGGCTGCTTTCGATGACCGCCAGGGTGTCATTTGAACATAGACCTTTCATATTGGACAAATATACAAAGGGCCAAGAACATATTGAAGCACCATCAAAATTGGCTTCGGAATCCCATTTGCCATTCATAAAACAAGATTTGTACAAAAAGGAACCTCGTCAACCAAAAAAGAAAGCTCCATTTTTGTCAAAAGCTGAAGATGAACATACCGGATTGTCTAGTTGGAGTGAAAAGCTTGGGCAATTTGTTATTTCTACTTTTGGAGTTGATATGGATAAATCAAGAAGTGGTCCTGTTGCTGGTGGTATATATTTTGCTGAATGTAAGAGACAAGGTTTGGTGTATCCAAATGAACCAATGAGTGATACCGCTAGATTCTATTATGAAACTTTGAAATTACCAGTGTCTTTCTCCCAACAAGTGCAAATCACTATCTTACATTACTGGATCTTATCTGTTAGAATGAGAGCTATGCCATTTAAATACGGTAGGGAATACCAAAAGAAATTAGTTGATCGTATCTTTAACGATTTGGAAGTGAGAATGAATGCCGAATTAGGTATTAAATCAACTAGAACCATTGAAAACTCCTTGAAGGATTACCACAGTCAATTGTTAGGTTGTGTGTTGAGTTATGATGAAGGTTTAATGACCGATGATATCACTTTGGCAGCTGCCTTATGGAGAAATATTTTCAATGCCAATGATAATGTTGATATCAGACACGTGGAAGCTTTATTGGTTTATGTTAGATCACAATTGTATGTCTTGAACAAAATGTCCGATAGAGCGTTTGGATTTGGTAAATTCAATTTTGTTCCTCCTGATCAAGTTGTTCAACCAATTTCAAAGAAGCAAGAAGAATTGATTAGACAAAAAACCAAGGAAGAGTTTGCTACTATGACATCTCCTTCTCATAAGAGTGTCTTGTCAATGGATGAGTAGAGAGGTGCTAGTATGTTGTGTTGTGTTGTGTTTTTTTATTAACCTATCTTTCATGTACATAAATAATTAAATCTAATATTATAAATATATATATATAATATAGTATATTGATTTTACAATTTAGAAGTCATAGTGTTTTCATCTTGAGTCCAGTCATGACCACTACTACCTCTAATCATAACATGCATCACAGCATAATCCTTTCCTTCCACAGCACCTTCCACTTTCAGTCCCAATATTATATCTTCGACAACGTGGAAACCGAATTTTTTATAAATTGGAATATTTACCGGAGAACTACTTTCCAAATATGTAATATTTCCATCTTCTTTATCAATATGACTCTTAAACATGTGTTCAAATAATTTTCTCAAATTTCCTTTCCCTTGTGCTTGTTTATTACTTCCAACATAAACCAAAGTGTAGATCCCTTTATTCTTAAATCTCGAATCATTATTTATTATTCTTTCACACAGATCATGTAATAATGGCAACATTCCATAAAACACCTTCTTTCTACCTTCTTCACCATACAAATTCCACACCTTACCGTATCCAGATTCCATAAGATTATTATAAGAGTCCAAACCTTCATGTTCAGATTGAGGATGAGACCAAATCGAAACGGTTTCAAACCCAGATTCAGTTTCACCTTGGCCAATAACAATTCCTTTGGCGATATGTTGTCTAAGATATGCTTCATAAAGGGTCAATTCACAGTGCTTACGTTCTATTGGATCTTTGATGTGACAAACCAACATCTTGGCTAAGGAATCGTTAGAAAATGCTTCCAATAATGTGTTGGCTGCTTTTCTGACATCATTGTTTGTCAAATGACGTAATGTGGATAAATATGGTGAAGTCTTGGATTGGGTGGACTTCAATTTAAGGGAAGTATGAGTGGTTGTTGTAGACATAGTTGAGAGTTGATGGGGGAGTTATAATTTACGTCAAACTTAAAGAAGACGGGGAATAGTTTAGGTTTATATAGTGAATTCGGGGTTAGTTGCGTGATACAATGCGTGTTTCATCAAGTACACGCTAATCTATAGCATGGGGAATCAACCATCAATAGAAAAGATTGCGAAAGTTGAATTTGTGGGTGTGTGACACTCTTTAGGATATCAAAGCGCATCAACTAAATTTCCTGAAATAGATTGTCAATATTGCGCATTCTATCTTACTCTTTCCTTGTCTTCCATCTCTTCCTCTTCCTCATCCTTTCCTTCTCCTTCTCATTCTCCACTTCATATTGATCTCTCTCCCTCTCCCCTCTCAATAATATCATTCGTTTTACCAGTCGAAATGATAACAAGTGGTGGAATTAATACCTCACAAGTTAGCTTGATACTTTGTTCATCACCACAACTTCCAGTACATAGATCATTTTGACACTCCAAATATGGTCACCCGTTTCTAACTAAGCATGGCGCATTTCATTTCATGGAAAACATTCTCTACTGTAGGAGTCACATAGCGGATTCTTATTTCTAAACGAAAGGAAACAAACAGCGCAAATGTTCAATTGCCTTTCCTTAATTTGCTCAATTATAAAAAAAAATTCTATACGAAAAAGAACTTGCATAAATCACGTGGGATGCTGCACGACATTTTTCTCAATACGACATTATTATCTTCTTTTGAAAGAGATTTCCTAAACAAAAATCTTTGATGAGATTAATAGGAACCACAAGAGAAGCTTTATACACTACATCAACAATGTTCAGCACTCTACTATCAAGACCAAAACATTCAGAATATGATCCATCATATCATTTCATCCCATTACTGAATCCTTCTTCTTCTGTTCCTCCTTTATCACAACAATCCACACAACCACAATCATTAAATCAAGAAGGTTCAAAATATGATAGCACGATTCCATTGAAAAAACGATTTCCAAACCTACTCCACAACTTCCCCAAACCTGAACCTGACCAAGAATTAATCAATGAAACAAAACAAGTCTTTGATAATTTACTCAACCCTGATGAACCAACCAATGATACAAACTACATAACCTATTCCAATACAAATGAACAATCACAGAGTGGTGGTGGTGGTGGTGGTGGCGGTGGTAATAATAATGATGAGAAGGTGATTCAAATTAAGACATTTGAAGTTGACCCCATGTTACCTCCCACTCATAAACTTCGTAAGAATCGTCATGATAGAATTGTTGATGAAGATTTAACCATTATTAAAGATGTGAATGCCAAGAGATTAACAAAAGAAGATAGGACGTATTGGAACATACCTGCCGCAGTATCTAATTGGAAAAATTCCCAAGGTTTTACAATTGGATTGGATAAGAGAATGATTGGGCGTGAAGTAGAGAATAGCGGTAATGGGGGAATGAATATCGAAAAATTTGGGGAATTGTCAAATGCGCTCAGCTCAGCGGATAAGAAGGCTAGAGAGGAGATTAAATTGAGAAATGAAGCTAGGGAACAACAACAATTGAATGAGAAACGATTGAGAGATGAGAAAATTAGGGAAATTGCTAGTCGTACAAAACGTAGGAAATACTAATATATATATAGTAAATTAATATTAATTATAGTAATACATATTTTTTTACATCGATCTACTTCTTTTTACTTTTCAGTGATTTCAGTTTTGGTTTATCACCACCATCATACAATGATTTATCAAACAAGTCTTTAGCACGTTGATTAACCCATTCACCAAGTCGACCAACTTCTCTTTCTTCTTTCTTTTCAACTAATTGTTCTTGTAAATCTTCAATCATTTTCGTAATATCTTCTTCTTCACCAAATTCTAGAGCTTCTGCAACAGTAGTTATCTTTTGACGCTTTCTACCACCTACAGAACGTTTTGGTCTTTTTCTTGAACTTGATAAAATAACATCTTCATCTTCTTCAGCAGTGGTTTGTTGTTGTTGTTGTTGCTGTTCTGACTCTTCTGGCTTTTTGAGCTTATCTTCTAATTTCTTAATGTCTTCTTGAATTTCTAATTCGTCAGGTGGGGTTGAGTTTATCCATAATGCTTTTCTGCGTGCTTCCATGCTAGAGATAATAGAATCTTTAGCATTGGTTAATTCTTTACGCAATATACTTTCTCTTTTCCCCCATGGATTCAACCATGATATCAATTTGGTAATATCCTCTGGTTTATCATAATATCTCCAACAAGTACCATTCACAATTGGATCAGGAAATTCTTCGATTGCTTTACGTTGTAAATTGGTGATCTTATCAAGTGGAACCAACAATGAACCTTCATTGTCAATCACTTGTTCATCATCTTTATTTGATATCTCATTGTCCTTGATTTTGAGTGACAAAGTTTTTTCGACTTCTGATTTAAGGTCTTCTGGGATTTTGGTGAAATTCATCTTCTTGATCTTTGTGTTACTATTGTTATTTTCTTCATTCAATTTCTCACGATCAAATAATTCTTCATCGTTTTCAAGACGAATATGATCCACAACATTCGCAAATTGACTTGTTTCTTCTAGAGTGGATTTGAAATGGACTGATACATCGTTATTGGTTGGACCTTGGACCCATAACCTACCCATCAAGTATGTTTCACCAAGAACTTCATCATCATCATCGTCGTCGTTTTTATCATCACCGTCATCATTGTTCTCAAGATCATCTTCTTTCTTCTTTTCATTATTATCATCGTCGTCATCTTCATCATCATCATTGGTACGTGAATGCAAATTTGGCAAACCATTATTTTCAAACCACCAGTATCTATTGTACAATCTATCCCTACCGAGCAATTTAACTCTCTGGCAATCTAATTCGGACAATTTCTGTTCAATTTCTCGTTTCTCTTCCTTTAATTTTATTAATTTAGTCAAAGCATCCTTTCGGCGTTCACATTGGCCCAAAAATTCTGGGTTTGATTCAGAAAACGTCTTTTCCTGTTCTGTCATTTCAAGATTACTGAAATTCAATCCTTTCCTGACCTCTTGGGTTTGTGGTTGCAGTTGTGATTGCGATTGCGATTGCGGTTGATCTTTTTCCAGTGGTGATTCACCTTCTTGTTTTAGTTGTACTTCATCTGATGTATCTGGTTGTGTTGGAGCTGGGACAGCAATTGGAATCTCAGGTAAAACCGAATCAATATATGCTTGAGCTATTTGAGCAGATTCTAAAAGTCCCTTTTGTTCTTTCAAATTATCCAATCTGTTTCTTCTCAATACAGTCAGACTTTCAAGACATTCATCAATGTTATTTCTCACAATATTACTGGATGATATCAAGTCAACCAAAATACTCAAAGCTTGGAACTTCAAGTCAATATCCAAATCTTCGTAAAATTGATTTCTAACCGATAAGGCAGTAGATGGTTTGTCCTTTGGTGCTAATTTATGGTAGATTTTTTCTATGATAGCTTTGTAGCCTGGTACGTGTTCAACTAATGATAAAATCCCTAATAAAATACATTGCCAGTTTCCATCTTTGAAATTACGTTTACGTAATCTTTCATCCCATGAAGTGCCTCTAAGGTTCATAACTTCATATGCATTGTGAGTTACTTCTGGCTCATCATTACCTTCTTCTTCATCTTCTTCTCCCTCTTCTTCTTCTCTCTCATTTTCATTATCTTTATCTTTAGATTCGACTTCTTCCTTTTTATCATCTTCTTTCTTTCCATTCTCTTCTGATTCGCTTTGTTCGCCATCAATTTCAAGCGGTTTAGCTTCAGATTCACTTTCAGATCCACGATTATCATCATCTGCTTCTTCTGTTTTTTCTTTGTCTTCGTTTTCGTTTGCATCTTTTTCTTTTTCTTCTTCTTCTTCAACTTCATCGTCATCAGATTCTTCTTCTTCTCTTGGTTCTTCTGGTATGTCAACATTAAGTCCATCGATGTCATAGTCATTCTTTGCATTCTTAACTGATGTGCCATCGGAAGAAACAATTGCACCCAAAACGGCACACCACACTTCATCTAGTAATTCACATTGACCATGCTCTTGAAATTGTTCAGAATTCCAACCCATGGCATATACAAAGTCATCAAAAGTAAATGTATCAATTTTCAAAACGTTATGATAAATGTTTATAAATATCCAAGTTTGTAATGCTTCCAGGATACTGGAAAGTCCATATTTCAGTAATCTGCTTACTTCTTCTTTGTTCTCGTGTAACTCTTCAACGATTTGATCATTCCAATATTTGGCATTCTTAGGAACAGTGAAAATCTGAGGAATTGGTTTCGAATTCTGCAAGTCAAACTTTAAGGATAAATCATCGACAATATTCTTTTTGGTGGGTTGGAATTGGGATAATCCAAATGATGGTGTACCTTTTGCTTCTTCTTCTTCGTATTCTTTCATGATCGAATCAGGAATGTAATGGGTTGGGAATTTCTTTTTAAATGGGATAATGTTAACAGTAGGAGTTGGAGGGGCAGCCATGTTTGGTAATAAAGGTTGTAGAGGTTGTCGTTGGTTTTGTTGTCCTCGTTGTTGTTGTTGTTGTTGTTGTTGCTGCTGTTGTTGTTCTTGTTTTAGCAGTTTTGGTGGAGCTGGTGCCAAAGGAGTCAATACTCTCTCCTTTTTAACAGAAACTTTCTTTGGCTTAACTTCCTCTGGATTGGTCACTACCTTTGGTTGGGGACCTCTTTTCTTCTTTGGTTGAATAAATATGATTTCTCCCGTTGGTGTAGTTTCAGCAAACTGTTTCAAATCTTCCGGATATACAGCAGGAATTCCATATTTCTTAGCATATTTGCTTTTCACCACCCAAGGTGCACCAACTTTATACGATCTTGACATAGTCATCTTGATAAACGTTTTGATTAGCCACTTGGTGAAATGATTTCTATCTCTCGATATGTTATGACCGGTGACAATTGCTTGTTGATTATCATTTGCTCTTACCACCAAATATTTGGTAGGTTGATCCTGACCATATTGGACTTTTTCCCTAATGGTGCCTCGCTGTTTTACACTTGGTTCTTTATTATCGATGCCGCGCAAATAGATGTTTTCACCTGGGAAGTAATCATTCTTGAAAACTTGATACACTTTATCAACCAATAAATCCAATCGTGAAATTCGATTAAATTGTAAAAATCTCAAAATGTGCTCTCTTAAGGCTTCAGGGAAATTTTTCTCGACTTCTTTGATTTCATCTTCTTCACTCTTCAATGCTTCGAAAAATGTCAAACAAGAGTTCCCGGTGATCTCACATACAAAATTTCTGGTCTTCAAATAGTCCATTCGTCTGATGTAGTCATTGTATTGGAGAAACCATTCTTTGGTCTCAGGGATGAACCATACTTGTGTGGTCAAGTCTTGGGGAAGATCCTGCGGCGGTACTATCTTGACTTGTTTACGTTTGTACAACACCATGCGTAAATTGATTTATAGATCTATACGATATAGGGATCGGGATAAGGATAGGGACAGGATGGAGGGATAATAGTAGTTAATACAGTAGTAGTAATGACAGAAGAAGATTGACAAGTAATAATTGTTGTTTTTTTAGGTTTTGTTGAATTTTTTGTTCAAGTGTAAAAGAAGGAAAAAGAAGTAAAATTTTTTTTCTGGTGATTTTTTATTATTTAGTTTATAACCTTCAAAATAGTTTAACAAACATTGTGGATTATGTAATCAATATGGAACTCCCTTGGCGTGCACTGCACGATTGACAATAAAAAAAAGAGAAATGAAATCGTACGCGACTGTCACGTGCCACGATAAAAAGAATATAAAATCCAATAAAACACCAATACGTATATATATATATAACTGTAAATCTATAGAAATTCTAAAATATACCATACTTCTGTAAGGTTTGGAAGATCCATTGTGCCAATGAATTGCTCTGGATCTTTCTAATCTTGTTTTCATCAACTGGGGTTGAAAACTGTTGCTCATCAACAGTGACTCTTTTACCAACCAACAGATTGAATTGTAAGAACAACCAATGTGAAACTCTTTGTTGCCAGGTTAATTCAATACCCAAATCACCATTCTCGTTATAATAATCTTTACTTTCACGTGCAATCAAAGGATGAAGTTCACTGGTTGATTCGAGTTCTTGTTCTTGTTTTGCCTTATAACTAGCCATCAATTCAGGATCATCAGAAATGACACCATACTCTACCAAGTTAGCGGTTTTACCAATCTTACTTAAATAACTGAACTGAAGGAAATTGTTGATAGTCCAGGAGTACAATTTAAGTTTTTGGATACGAAGTAATGGAACGAACTTGGTCAAAAAATCGTGTGACCAAGTAGAAATATAAATCACAGAAACCCCGGTTAACTTAATTTTGACTCTGTCGTTTGGAACAGTCTCATCCAAATAGAAATTGTAGTTGATGTAATGAATTGAGTCTCTCCAGTTCAAACTGATGTTGAAAATATCAAACTGGGTGTAACCAGATTTAGTACTCAAACCGAACTTATCCTGGAAGTAATCATTCTGGTTCAAATACTTCAAGAAATTCAAATCCCAGATCCCGAATTGGATCTTGTCATACCACCAACCAATGTCGTCATGAACTGAGAGTAAGTCTTGAACGATATATTTTGTAACTTTAACAGGATTGAATCTCTTGATATCCAATTCTAATTTATAGTTCTGACTTGGATCCTTATCGACATACTCTTTGAACCAGTGCAACAATTCTTTAAATGTGATTAATGGATAGTGACCTTCAATTGTTTTTAAATTCTTCAAGATCGGGTCATATGCAGTCTCTAGGATATTATAATTGGTCTCATTCCCTTGAGCATCGACAAACACTCTCTTGGTAGACTGATCATGACTGATAACAATGACTTCATCTTTTGACAACCATAGATCGGTTTCGATAACTGTGCCCCCTAATTCGAAACATTTGTTGAACCCTACAAATGTGTTTTCAGGGAATTTACCCTTGAACCCTCTATGACCAACGATAACAGGAGATATGGAAGTGGATGACATTCTAAGACGATTGGAAGTAGCCCTTAGCATGAAGATAAAAAAAGAATAAAAAAATAACGAACGCTTGGTCCCTTAATTTGAAACTGTGGATTAATCAATAAAACAGAAGGAAAACGTGGGACGATGGTGGGCCATGCATTTTCTTTTTATAATGTCTGATTTTCGTACACTACCACCAGAAACGGACACACTGATGCAAAAATCCGCGACAATAAGAAAAAAAAAGCAATGGCCCTGAAATCGCGGCAACGGGAAACGGGGAACGGGAAATGGACACAAATCTCGGCTACGTCACAAGACGTGCAACCACTCACACAGATTCAATATGACACTGACACTGACACTGACACAAAATGCAAACATTCTATCACTTTCTCCAACTGCGTTTCTAGAAAGAATAGTATAATGACGGGAGCAATATCTTTCTTTTCTAAAGAATAAGTTTTATCTAAACAATAAAAAAAGAAAAAAGTAAAAAGAGGCTATTTCTGTATGGGATATTGCTATATAATTAGTAGAACCAAGAACAACTGTAAATTGGTAAATGAGCCAGGAAATTATGTTTATAACTTGCTTGTGCTTTTCCTTTCATCGACTACCATCTTAATCAAATGATGGGCAATCGACTCTTTCATTGGTATAATGATGCCCTCGGGGTTGAATGTTTCCTTTTCACTCTCGGAGACTTCTTCAGGATATACTAATTTCCTTACAAATTCAATATCGAACCATCTTGCATCTTCCAATTCATTGTCATGGCCCAAATGGATGATCTCATTCTTGTTATTGAAGTTCACAACTCCCATACATCCAATCATCAAATTTTGCGGGAACGGCCAAGGTTGAGTGCTCACAATCTGAATGTCTTCACATACAACTCCAGTTTCTTCCCAGATTTCTCTTCTTGTGGCCACTTCAACGCTTTCGGAAGGTTCCATAAATCCAGCAGTACAAGTATACATTCTGGCAATGGTATATCTTTTGTTTAATGATAAAAGAACCTTAGAGCGATCTTCATTGGTAATTAAAGAAATCACAGCCATGTCTGTTCTTGGGAATGAAGCATTGGAAACTCTCGCACTCTTGACAGGGCATTTGAAATTGTCACCTTCTTCGTTTTTGGCCTCACTGGTACATAATAATTTCCCACCAGCATGAATAGGAATCGTTGGACTACCACACCCAGGACAAAACTTGTTAGTATCAAGCCAACTAAAGAACATTGCTCCTTGTGAGAACAAACTAGCTTCTCTTGTATGGAATCCCAAATAATGTTTTCTGGAATGGGTGAAATAGACACCATTATCGGCTGCGGTGTTATCAGTGGATTCCAGGGAGTTGATCGAGTCACTGACAAATTTTACAATTTCTTTGCGCAACTCTTTCAGTCGAGTAAGATCAACAGCATAATATGCCACACCTTGATATCTTCCTTGATGATCAAGATAAGTTTCTTCTGAGGTTTCTAAATATTTTAGACTGTGCAAATTCAATCCTATGGATTCGTCTAAGATCCCCAAAAACAAAAACACCGGTTTTCCTTCATCTCTTAGCGTTTTGTCGTGGGTCTTATTGTCTTGAAACCAAGTCTCCAAAGAAGGCTTCCAACTGGGTAAATTATCCATCAACCCGGATTCAATCACTGCTTTTTGACCGGTGTAACCTAATCCTCCATTGGGTTCACTCTCGATACTTCCTTGATTGGAGCCATTTTTCAAAATACATAACTTTCTCTCGAAATTCTTGTGAACCAAAGGTTGTTGCTCATTGTAAAATATGAATCTGGTGGAAGGATGGAACAAACTCGAGTGGATAAACTCGTTATCTTCACGTAAGAACGATACTCTATTTAATACTTCGTTGCCAAAATAGAGTTCCTTCAGGGTATCTTTAAACGCGGCAGTCATGATGGTTCGTCTTATCACTGTTGATGCTATCATTGAGAAATAAGTGAAACCCCCAAAAATGAAATTTTTTCTAAATCTGTAGATACCAACAAACAAACACCAAAGAAATGAAATCTTTGGTACAATCACGTGCGTTTTTTTTCTTTTTCTTTTTTTGCCGCTTTAGATGCGCGCTATCAGTTGATGGAATCATCAAATGAGCATTCGAGATTTTGGGCTTATCTACAATTGCACACCCCCCTCAATCCCGAATCCCAACCCCCACACAAACCAAAACCCATAGACAACCTCTCTATATATGTTTATATACAAGAACAGCAATACGCAGTATGTTTCAGCCACAGTTATCTTAAATACCCCCATAGTAGCAAAATGTAAAGAAACAGATTTCTTATTCCGATACTATCAATTAATTACTATGAGGGTATAAGGAGTCAATGAATAACCAAAGGGTAAATCCCAGTAATGATGATGTTAGTCGAAAACTGACAAAAAAATTGGGGTGATCAAATGGAAGGTGTTATGTGGTTATGTGCCTTCTTCTGGTCGCGTAATTTCATAAAAAATTTGTACTGATTTTAAAGTAAAACGTAAACTTCACGAGAAACAAGATCATGCTTCACATCTCATCAAACAGAAGTAAGTCAAAGAGAAATAGTAGAAGGAAAAGTCCACAAGCAGTTGATCGACAGGAGAATCAAATAAGAAGATAGGAAAAAAAAAATGTACCGAGCCAAAACCAATATTCAAAAAGGAATAGAATTAGTCCCATAAATATAAAGTGTACTACAGCTGGCAACAAAATTAATCTTCCTGGGTCGTATAGTCATACATTCCATTGAAAGCAAAGGATATGCAGATAAAGTAAAATCCCAGGTATATCATATCTACAAATATACTACAAATAAACAATGTTCAAAAATAAAAAAAAAAAACGAAGTAAAACTCTTGTTTTAGAAATTATTCATATATTTCAAATAGGAGTCTAATATTTGAATGAAGTTAGTATTAGTTCTTTGCGGGAAAGACCCAATGATACTTATTTTGGCACAATTGTAAGAATTGGATCAGATAATTGAAAATAGACTTCTCCCCATGGTTAAATCGGAAGTCAAGCGTTCATTAAATTTAGTCTGTTTGTTATTTCATCATAATAGATAAACTGTACTTTGATATCATTGTAAGTTAAATTGTCAAAACATACATATTAATATAAATTGTAGGTTGGGTTGTTAATTAAAAACAAAAAAGGAAAGAAAAGAAGTAAGAAAGAAGAAAGATTAACAATTGACAATAAAAAAATTTTTCTTTTATACTGAGATGCCTCAGCTAGCTAAACAAACAACAGAAAAAAAATTTTGGTGTTTAGCCCTATTAAATATGTTATGGTATTCACACGACTTACACAGTTTTACTTACATACTTTGCTCCAATATTTTATCATTCATAATTCTCTGGCATCAAAGTTTCATCGAAAAACCTCGATGGTATTCTGAGATGATCAGAAAGCCAACTTGCAGCTAACTGTTCTTCGTGAAGATATACATCGATTCTAACCATCTAATTATTTATACTTCCAGAGCCCAGAATACCAAAAATAATGTAGAGATTTACTTGTCCTTTTATACAACTAAAAGTAACTTTACCTTTCGATCCGTTTCAAAGACCCTCTATATAAATCACCAAGAGCAATTGACTTCCTCTTCTTTTGTTTTTAATACAAGGATGGAGTAAGAGAACATCTATTTATATTCAACCCATCAACACCACTATACATCACTAAAAGCCACATATATTCAGAACTTCAAGTCACTTACCAGTCGTCATCTGGTTGGTACGTTTTGTCCAAGAAGTTCAACGGAATTCCAAGATGTGTTGAAAGGACTCTAGTACGGCGCCGTGCATCACCATGAGTTGAGTCGTGTTCGGTGAACTTCAAGACTTTCTCTGATATATCATAATATGCATGTGGACAATCTTGAATGCAATCCACGTCTGTAACATAATAATGAGTGCCAATAGTTCCACAGTAGAGTCTTCCATTTTTCGTGAAATAGAAAACCCTAGATCCGTTTTTCATTTCCAGTGTTATTGAAGCATATATCAGTACGAATGACTTTCCCATTTTAATATCTCCCGGGACCAAATACCAAAAAAATACAGCATCATCATCCTCTGGTTCAAATAATTCATATCTAACTCTGGTTGCTTTATTCTTTGATTTTAAGAATTCCAATTCTTCGTCATCAAGATAGAAAGCAACAACTGGTGCATCTCTCAACTCGTAATATCCATAGAAGGTTTTTACCAACTCTGATTCTTCAACTTTAAGTTCCAAATAATTGCGGATGGATCTCATGAATAATCCTTCCTCTTTCCAGAGCACATAATTGTCTAAGTACAATGGGATCCCGGTGTCTTTCATCTTTGCTACTGGTCTAACATTTATGTATTCCTTTCTGATGTCAGTGTCCTTAGTAATGTTGATATATTCAAACCTTGGATTTTGGATTGACAACTCCTTTTGGTGATCAACCCTGAAAATTCTAAGCATATTTAACATTGAACTTGGTTATTGTCATCTTGAGAATCAAAATAAAATCTTTGCATGGAAATTTCCTTTCCTCTTTATAACTTTGCTGATAACTTTCCATTCCGATTCAATACAACACCCAAGAAAAAAAAAATTCATGGGTTCAATCCAGGAACACAAATTTTTAAAATCTTTAGTTTTTCTTTATTTGGTTGAATACAACACAAGGGATAGGCAGGATGACGCCTCTATATATCCAAGACATTTGTAATACCAACCTACAACAGTTTCCCAAAGAAGAGCATCCTTGGGGAATAAGAAAGAGTAATCTAAGAAAGGTCAAGTAAAGAAGGGTTAGCACTAGTACTCGATATTTGAAACGAAATGCGAGTACTTATTCCAAATACACATGAGGACTTTTTGTAGGTGACACACAATATATTTACCGGAAACTAAATTGAAATCTTTATGTCAAGTCTAAGAGCTATGTCAATTGTTTTCGACTATTTATATAATAGTAGATATTATACTTGTAATTCTAGATTTCTTCTATTAGTTTATCGTCATTCTTTGTCTACTGTCCTGTGATGACGAATCTGTTGACCTGTGAGTGTAGCCGAAATGGTATTGTGGAAGTCAAGGGAATTATAACAAATAACAATATAGTAGATACCGCCTAGAATGCTTAAATAGTAATAAATAAAGCAAATAGGATGATGAAGTAATATAATATATAACAATAATTAATATAATATTTCTTAATATACAATGATATAGTGAATCATATAAGTGGCAATAGTTTATAGACACTTGATTGTACCGTATGAACCTCCTCCTCTTAGAAATAGATTCTGAAAGAATTTTTTTTTTTCACTCTTCACTTTATACGTTGTGTCGTCTTCAATCAGTTAGCTCATCCCACATACAGTATATATTCGGAACCAATTCGCCAGTAAGGCGAACAATCGTGTAGCCCATGCCAACAGTTGCACAATATAGCCACAAATTATCAGTGAATTAGAACATTCTAGCCCCATTTTTTATATCATTTGCTATGAGACAGTATGCTAGCACATACGACCACTCCATTTCAATATACTCTGGATCCAAACACCAGATAAATGGACAAGATTCACCTTCCTCTTCTTCAATGAGTCCATATTTCACTCTAGTAGCTTTATTTTTGGATTTCAAGAATTCCAATTCTTCATCATCAAGATAATACGCAATGAAATGTGCATCTTTGATCTCGTAATACCCATAGAGCATTTTGATAATTCTGACTCTCCGACTTTGAATTGTAATTGGAAATGGATGGACTTCATGAGAAGTCCGTCTTCCTTTCAAACTATATAATTATGTCAATATAACGAACATTCATAATCCTTCATCTTTGGAACTGGTCTATGTTCAACGTGATATTGATATCCTTGGTGATATCCGGATATTCAAACCTTACATTTTGGATAGATAACTCTTTTTAATGGTCAACTACAAAAAAAACTAAACATCTTGAGCGTTTTAATTTATGATGAATATTCTCAAATTCTAATAGATCCATTGAATGTACATTTGGTTTCCTACTTATACCATTGCTTATAGCTTTCCGTTCCGTGGCGTTACAAACAACCAAATTGACAGGGTTTGACACACGTACACAATTCATTCAGACATATAATTTTACAATAAGTAAAGATCACAACACCTGTATATATTCAATATATGATTAACACTAACCGATACCACTATTTAATTACTGTCTTCAGAATCTTGCTCATCTGACAGATCTTCTTCAGGCTCGTACGTTTCATCCAAGAAATTCAAGGGAATTCCAAGATGTGTGGAAAGTTCTCTAGTAACAAACCGGGCATCACCAAGAATTGAATCGTACTCGGTGAACTTTAAGAGTTTCTCGGCTATATCATAGTATGCATGTGGACAATCATCAATAGAATCTACCCCTGTAGCACAATAAGCCGTGCCACTAGTTCCACAATAGAGTCTTCCATTATTCGGGAAATAGAACACCCTAGATCCGTTTTTCATTTCCAGTGTTAATATAGAATATGTCAGTACGTGTGCCTTTCCCATTGAAATTTTTCCAGGAATCAAATACCAATAAAGTAGACCTTGATAGTCCCCTGCTTCAAATAATTCATATCTAACCCTCGTTGCTTTATTCTTTGATTTTAAGAATTCCAATTCTTCGTCATTGAGATAATACACAATGACAGGCACATCTCTCAACTCGTAATATCCATAGAAGGTTTTTACCAACTCTGATTCTTCAACTTTAAGTTCCAAATAATTGTGGATGGATCTCATGAATAATCCTTCTTCGTTCCAGATCACATAATTGTCTAAGTACAATGGAATCCTGATGTGTTTCATCCGTGGGACTCGTTTACCATTTATGTATTCTTTTCTAATGTCTGTGTCCTTGGTAATGTTGATATATTCAAACCGTGGATTCTGGATATATAATTCCTTTTGATGGTCGACCCTGAAAATTCTAAGCATATTGTAATTGATAACAAATTAATACAATATAAAGATACAAAGAGTTAAATACATCGTTGGAATTTTTTTATTTGCTTTTATTTTGCATTCTATTTCGTTACAAGACGAAGGAAAGTGATGGTTTTCAACTATCGCGTATTCCAGATACTTTTTCTTTCGCAACATCTCTCAACCAGACCAGTAGTCTATTCATAATGTCAAGAGACCCAGATGTTACAGGTTTTTTTTTGTTTTTGTTTCTATCATTAAATTAATTACTTATATTTCGTTAAATTATGAACGTAAAACTATTTACAATACATTCCTCTTCATTCATAGAAGTTCGTTTCTAATATACATGATATCCCAATATTTCCCCCTTTTATAATATATATAAACATAAATCTATTCCTAGAATATTCAAAAAATGTTAGTATAACATGGCTTTATTAAAGATTATTATTATACTTTCTTTAATGGAAAAATATTCGATATTTATATGGGGTCAGCTATCTTAAGACATTCTCCGCAATAAATTAATTCGGAAGTCTAACGTCTGAAAAATCTTTTGAAATCATCACAATATAAATGAACCATTTTTTTCATCCCACAAGAAAGTATAATAATAGAAATAGAAATATAAAAAAAAACATACCTTTTTTGTTTTTATGTGTGTTTAACCAATTTTAAGACCTTTAATAATTGCTGATCCTAAACCTTTAATCCAAGATTTTGTAGTTTGTTTATCCACAATAATAAATACTCTTCCACCTTGATTCATTCTACCGGTTCTACCTAATCGATGAACCAATTCAATTGAATTTCTTGGTAACCCTAATAAAATCACATTTCTAACCCCTTGAAAATTTAACCCACGAGCTAATAAATCAGTTGTAACCAAAATCTTAACTTTACTGTTATATAAATCATCTTTAATTAATTCAGCCGGTTTAAGAAATGGTTCCAATAAAATTTTTCGATCTTGAACATTAACCGATCCACTTACCCCATAAATATCATCTCGACGAACCCTGTATTTTTCAATCATTGATTTAACAATTCCTTCAACTTGAGGTTTTTCATTTACAAATACAATAATTCTTTTGACATGATCAGGTTCCGTACCATCTTTAGTAATGGCATAAATAGCTTGGGCTAATGCTCTAGGTTTGGATCCATTATATGGAGGTAAATCAGCATCAATAATCATGGTTTTAATTCCTCTTGGAACTTTATGTAAAGCAGGAGTTGAAACTCGAATTAATGAATTAGTATCAGGGAATAATCGGGTGATTTTCTTTTCAAATTGTTTTGGAATTGTAGCGGAAACTAAAATTAAATCAACAAGTTTTGGGAAATGAGTTATAACATCAGTGGTATTTCTTTCAAATGAATCATCAAATAATGTATCAGCTTCATCTAAAACACAATATTTCAATCTATTAAAAATTCTGAATGGTCGATCAATATTAACTAATTTAGAAAAGGCAACAACTTTACCTGGAGTTGTAACTAATACATCAATTCTACCTTCAGTTTCCAATCTTCTAAATAATTTAACTGGTGCTTCACCATGAGATAATTTCATTACCGATAACCCAACGGATTTATTTTCAGATAATTCCATAAACGGACCAAATCCATGAGGGATATCTTTATTCTCCAATTGGAATTCATTTGTTCTTTGTAAAACTTCATAAACTTGATCCACCAATTCATTAGTTGGAACCATAATTATTGATCTAACCGTATGGGATTTTTTTAATCCTTGTAATTTTTCGGGATCTTCTTTCCATAATGACATATCATCATGTTTTAATTTACTTAATAAACAAGATAAATAAGCCCAAGTTTTACCTGAACCAGTTTCAGCTGCAATGGTAAAAACTTTTGTTCTTTCAAGATCATTTTTAACTCTTACTTCATATTGAATACGTTCAGCTTCACTCATTTTGGATAATTCCTTTGGCGTAAGTTCTTTTAAACTTGGTTTTCTTGCTTGATTAACCTGTTGAATTGCACCAATTTGAACTTGGGTAGGTTTAATAATTAAATCATCTTTAGTTTTGGTAATGTTATCACCTTTAAGATTATATTGTGAAATGATTTCTTTCATCATTGCTTCTCTAACCGTTGGAAAAATTCTCAATTGATCAAAACTGGTAATGGCTTTATTTTCACCTTTAACTTTACCGGATTCATTATATAATTGAGAAAATTTACCTGTTTTGAAAACATTTATAGCTTGTGGATCATCAGGAGCAGGTTTCTTATTGATCTTCTTCTGCTTCATCATCATCATCTGTTGCAGTTGTATAGATGGTTTAACAGCTGTAGTCTTTTTAATCGGTCTTGGGCTTGGTCTTGGGCTCGGCCTTGCCCTTGGTTTAGGTCTTGGTTTTGGTTTTCCTCTAGCAAAAGATTTAAACCGTATCATCTGTATTGGTAATGACGATGCCCGTATGGTACCACATCTGGGATTGAATAGTAGTGAAAACATATTACTCAATATATGGTCTAATCAATAGACAAAGAAAGGGAAAAAAAGGAAAAAGAAGGGGTACAAGTAATAAAACGGAATTTCAAAATTGAAGAAATTCACTTCCTTATATAGTTTTTTTTTTTCACTTTCACCAACATGGAATGTACATTGAAAAAATTTTCTTTTCTTTGCATTTTTTATATTTTCGGTATACATCACGTGACCATCCTGTATATAACCAGACAGTCAAAAATTTTTCGTTTTCATTGGGTTCGCTTTTTCATTTGAACATTTATCACCATCTATACATCTAACCAAAGATATATACACTTAAAGTTATATATTCAAGAAGCAAAAGCAGTACAAATGTTGAGGGTTAATAATATTGCAAGGACCAGAATTGTTCCTTCTGTGTCATTCACCAGAACATTCATCACTTCCCCAATTACATATGCTGAAGCTAGACAAAAGGAAGGTAAAAAAAAGCATACCATGAAGAGAAAGATTGATCCAACTAAGAAACCAGTTCATAAATCAACTGCTTTAACTCATTTACCATTTAGAGATGCGGTTAGAAATTTAGGTTTAAATAAAAATGCACCAGTTTTAAAAATCGAAGAAATGAAATTGGAATCTTTAACCCCTGGAAAGGTAGTTAGTTATCCTAATAAAATTGAAGAAAAATTGAATATTATTGGGGGATTTAAAAGATTTCAACATCATGAAATGTTTTCTAAACCTGTTTCAATGATTTCTTCAAATACAATTAAAATCAAAAGTGAATTTATTGATAAATTAGATGGTGAATCTAAAAATAATAGAATTTATCTTGATGGTGATAAAGGAGTTGGGAAATCCACATTAATGAATCAAGTTATTTCATTAACAAATGAAAAATATAATAATGATGTTGTTATATTACATTTAGATTCAGCTGAATTGATAGGTAATGGATCTTCGGATTATATTAAAAATAACAAACTTAAATTTTATCAACAACCAATGTTAACTAAAAAATGGATTTGGAAAATTTTTAATTCAAATGAAGAAATTTTTAAAAAATTAAAATTAACCAAAGATACTAAATTTCTTAAAGATAAAATTGATTTTAATTTAAAAGCAGGGGAAAATTCTTTATATGAATTTTTAAAATTAAATCATGATTTTGGGAAATCAAATCCTCATGGATCATTTCAATTTTTTATTAATCAATTAATTGATCATTCTGAAAAAGTTCCAATTTTAATTTCCATTGATAATTTTAATGCCTTTGCTGATGATTCATTAACAAAATATAAACATAGTGATTTTACTCCAATTCATATTAAAGAATTTGAAATTGGAGAATTTTTATTAAAAATTGCCAGTGGTGAATTAAATTTCATTAAAGGTGGGGTTATGTTATCCAAAACAAATGATTTTGCATTAAATAGAAAAACCACTCATGTTGCTGTTTATCCAAATGAAGAATATAATCCATATATGAAATCTCCATTATTTGATTTTGAGGTTGCTAATAGATTAACCAGTAATGGAGGTATAACCCCATTTAAAGTTAATCCTTTAACTAAAATTGAATCAAGATCTTTAATGGAATTTTGGAGAGAACAAGGGGTGTTGTATATTAGGGATGATTTCCGTAAAAAAGTATATGATGAAAAAATTCTTGCTGAAATTCCTCGATTAGATCATGAAGCTCAATTTGAAAGAATGGTTCAATCCCTGTATGTTAACAATCAAGGTAATCCATACGGTATGATAAAACAATCCATGTTGAGTTATTGATTGTTACAAACTACTGTAAATAGAAATTATATTGTACATATAAATAAAAATGAATAATAATAATAATAATTATATTTATCATGATTTATATATCTATCTATGTAAACAAAGTATCTTCTTCTCTTAAATATTCTCCAATATCACCTTGTCTAAAAGCTACGATCCCAGTTGGTAACATATTTTTAACTTCATTTGTACTTTTAGAACTTACACCAAAACCCAAAGGTATATCTTTCATATTATAAACAATTACCCCAGCATGTTCCGGGATATCATCTGACATTCTACCAATATGAGCTTTTAAAATATGATTTCCATATAAAAATGGCATTTCACCATTTGATTTAATCCAAATTTTAAATTTTGCATATTGATTTAAATAAGGTAAAGCTGTAATATGTAATCTAAATTTCCCAGTTTTGGTGAATTTTCCAAAACATGTACCTAATGACATTAATTGTTGTCTACCAACACTGGTGGCAAATTTAGCTACTTGTTCTTGAACATAATAAACTCGATCTTTTTGTAATCTAAAAACATGAGGATCTTCTGGGTTATCTATAAGAAATGAAATATTTCTTCCAATGTAATTTGCAAGCTTTTCAAATACAACTTTGGTTTCTTCTTCTGTAAGTGGTCTCATCTTTGAATTGCCTGATGAAATAAGAATGGAATGATGGAGTGATGGAGGGAGGGATAAGTGGAACTATAACTTATTGAGGAGGGGAGGGAAGTATGTGATTGATAATTAGATATATATTTTGGGATATTGGAATTTTTTTTTTCTTTCTTTCCTCTGTTGGTAGAAGAAGATGGTGATGATGATGAGATGAGACAAAGTTCAAATATTTTTACTAGAAAATTTTTCCAATCCAGTTTCCATCCATTCAAATAAAAAGAAAAAAACAACTCAAGAAAAAAACAACCACAACAATAATTCAGCGGAAAGATGACAACAACAACTTCTGAATCAGGTAGAGAACAACCAGTTATACCAACTGAAGTTAAAGAAAATGTTGAATCACAAGAACAAACTACTTCTGTTTCTTCAGAAGAAGTTCCAAACAATGTTGATTCAATTTCTGAATCATCAACAAACCAACGTATTAGAAAATCAACTGAATCTCGTCAAGATGACAAAAAACGTACCAAGAAGGAGAACAATTCGAGACAAAAGTAGGTAAGTCAAACCCCCATTATTATATATAACTTTCATAAAGAAACAATACTAACATGGTATTTTTAGAATTGAATATACTCCATTAGTTGATGAAAATGGTAATCCGATTTCCGCTACTCCACGTAAACCAAAACGTAAAGTTGCAGTTATGTTAGGATATTGTGGTACAGGATATAATGGAATGCAAGTTCAAAATGACCCAAATGTTAAAACCATCGAAAAGGATATCTATGAAGCCATGACGAAAGCAGGAGCAATATCAAAAGAAAATTCCACTGATTTAAAAAAATCCGGATTTCAAAGAGCTGCAAGAACCGATAAAGGAGTTCATGCTGCGGGGAATGTTATTTCATTAAAGATGATAATTGAAGATTCAGATATAATGAAAAAAATTAATGATAATTTACCGGATCAAATTAGAATTTGGGGAATTCAAAGAACCACAAAGGGGTTTGATTGTAGAAAATGTTGTTCGTCAAGAATTTATGAATATTTATTACCAACGTTTCTGTTATTACCTCCAAAACCAAAATCGGTTTTATCGGATTTGGTTAAATCTAAAAGAGAAGAAAAACCGGAATTATTTAATGATGATGATGATGAAGGGATTAAATGGTGGGAGGAAGTTAAATCAAAGATATTAGCCTCTGGAATAACTCAAGAACAATTAGATTCAATTAGAGTTAACGGTGAAGAACCAATTGAAGAAGATGACGAAGAAGATGCAATTAAAAATTCTGATTTTTCATTTACTCAACTTCTTAAACAAATTAAAACTATTGAAAATTCCAGTAGAAGACAATATAGAATTCTGACCGCAAGATTAAATCATTTTAGATCCGTTATGGAACAATATGAAGGTACACATAATTTCCATAATTTCACCGTTGGTAAACCATTTAAAGATACCAGTGCCAATCGATTCATGATTAAAACCACTGTATCGGAACCATTTGTTATCGAAGGAACGGAATGGATAAGTATTAAAATCCATGGTCAATCATTTATGTTACATCAAATTAGAAAAATGATTGCCATGGCAGCTATGGTAGTTAGATTATCCTTACCTGAAAAAATTATTAATAATTTTTTTAAATCGGATAAAATTAATATTCCAAAAGCTCCAGCATTGGGGTTGTTGTTGGAAAATCCAGTTTATGATGGATATAATAATAAATTAAGTAAATCAGATTATGATGTAATTGATTTTAAAAAATTTGATGAAAAAATGGAAGAGTTTAAAATGAAATTTATTTATGATAAAATTTATAATGAAGAAAGTAAAGAAAATACTTTTTATGCTTTTTTTGGATTTATTGATGCTTTTAGAGGAAATAGAAATGAAGATGGCGAATTAATTCAAAATGGTTCAAGTATTTTTGATTTCTTATTTAATTATACTGAAGAAATTAAAGATGAAGAAAAGGAAGAAAAACCAAAGAAGAATAAGAAAGACCAACCAAAGAAGGAAGATCAACCAAAGAATGAAGAAGAAGGTGTCAAATCAGAAGCATAAAGTTAAAAAAATTCCTTTTTATTTAAATAATTATAGAAGTAATAATAATATTAATCATAAAAATGCAAAAACAAATTGATTATTAAAAATGAAGAAACACATGTACACACAAGATTATTTATATAGTGTAGAAATATATATAAATATATATATATATATAGATAGAATTTTTCCCCCAAAATAAGAACAATTAAAATGAAACAATAGTAAATTAATATATAAGATGTTGTTGATAAAAGGACTTGAATACAAACAATTAACAAATAACAAATAACCCTTCAATGATTCAATAAAAATGGAAATAAAAAACAATAGAAAAGCAAAAACTACAAAATAAAAATATCGAAAATCAAAAATCAATAATCAAAAAATATAAACCAAAATGAATCTCCTAGGGGGAACAACAATGGTTTACGTTCCTCTTATTAGATTTTTTTGTTTGTTTAAAGCCATGCTGGATTACCACCTTGAGTTTGTGCTGGTGGTTGTTGAGCTTTAGGATTAGCTGAATATGATTGATTTGGTTGATACATTGCTCTTTGACTTTGAAGACGTTGATCAGAATATTGTTGTAATTGAGGAGTACTAGACTTTTGCTGAGCAGCGGCAGTAGCAGCAGCTAATTGTTGTTGTTGTTGAACTTGTTGTTGTTGTTGTTGTTGTGGGGTAGATTGTTGGATTTGACCTTGACCTGGTTGTGGAGGTTGTTGTTGTGCTTGTGCTTGTGCCTGTTGTTGCTGTGCTTGTTGTTGTTGTTGATCTTGATTATCACCATCAGCTATTTTACCTTGTTGAGCTCTTTGTTTTTCTTGTTGGAATTTATATAAAGTCCAATCAAAGACATAATCATATCTATAATTTTCTTTTTTAAACAAATCTCTGAATAATTTTCTTAAATATGGATAATCAGGTTTATCATCAAATCTTAAAGTTTTAATATAATTCATATATTCCAAAAATTCCCCTGGTAAACCTTTGCATAATATATTATTTGGGGTGGTCATTTTCTTTTCCATAATTCGATCATATTTTTGTCTTTTTGTGGCAGCTTTTAACCCTTGCCATGGTAAAGAACCACGACAGAAATAAATTAAAACATAACCCAAACTTTCCAAATCATCTCTTCTACTTTGTTCAATACCTAAATGAGTATTAACACTGGCATATCTGGCAGTACCGGTTAAATTTTTATTTTCTCTGTAAGGTATATGTAAATGAGTTCTTGGATCTCTATATTTTTTTGCCAAACCAAAATCAATGACATTAACTTGGGAACCTCTTCTTCCAATACCCATCAAGAAATTATCTGGTTTAATATCACGATGAATAAAACATCTGGCATGAATATATTCAATACGACAAATTAGTTGATCTGCCAATAATAAAACGGTTTTATAAGTGAATTTACGATTACAATAGTTGAATAAATCTTCCAATGAAGGACCCAATAAATCAATAACCATGGCATTATAATCGCATTCTGTACCATACCATCTAACAAATGGAATACCAACACCTCCACTTAAAGCTTTATAAACTTTAGCTTCATATTCTAATTGAGGGTGTTTTGCTTTTGTATTTTCCAATTTGATGGCAACTTCTTCACCTGAAATGATGTTTGTTCCTAAATAAATATCACCAAAAGAACCTGAACCAATCTTACGACCGATGCGGTATTTTTTGCCAACTCTTAAATCCATGATGATTGAATATTAATTAATAGATGGGTGTTGTTGTCGTTGTTGTATTGATAATGAATAGAAATTTATGAAATAAAATAGATTTAGTTATGTTGTTGTTGTTGTTGTTGTTGTTGTTGGATAAATAATTACAACAACACGAGCAAATCAAATTAACGAGGAGGATGAGGAGAATGAACGAGAATCAATAATGATATGAATCAGGCGGGTAATAATTATTGATTGATCTGGTTGGTTGGTTGATTGATTGATGGATGGATGAATGTAATGAGATCAACTAACTATGTGATGTGATGATGGGGTAGGTATATGTTGTTGTTGGTGGTGTTGTAAGTGTTGTAAGAAAGAGAAAGAGAAAGTTGATGATAACTTGATGTTGTTTGTTGATGAGACGAAAGATGATGTCAGCGAACAATTCTTACTGTCAGTTTTTATTAACAGTAAGGGAAATGTGCGTTTAAAAATTTTTTTTTTTACTACAAGCAAAAGAAAAAAAGAAATTCACATAAAGTACGTGTACTTTGTACCAAAAAATATTCCAAGATCAAAATCAATTCAATTCAAATGCCATACACATAATCCTTAAGAATGTTAACAACTTAGCAAGGATATGGCATGTTTAATCAATATATCCTCATAACCATATCCCTTGCTCTATTCTTGTTGTATTTCCATTTCCATTTCCGTTTCCGTTTCCGTCTCCGATTAGATAAGATAAAATTGCTTCGGAGGAAGTAGGGAGTAAAACAGCAACTACTACACTTCTACATAAGACATATTATATATACATCTATATCGTGAAGCGGCTCAAACAGATCACGTGTAAGAATCACAGGGACGTGTAAATTTTACAAAAAATAAAGTACACTGTTTTTACATTTGTTTCATATTAATGGCGACACAATTATTCGGTCAGTTTTATTAGTGTGACTTACTCTAGTGCGCCCAAGAACTTCTGTCCAAATTAGTACGAATAAAAACTTAAAACACTGTAAAGTAAAAAAAAAACGGTTCCATTTTCGGTAAACTTTGCAACACCACAACATCGCAACATTACAATAACACAATGGTAATAGCAATTGCTAATAGAAATAGAAATAGGAAACCAGATGAGAGAAACCATGGATAGAGACCAAAGATGGTTAAGAGAAATTTGTTAATTTAGATGTAGGAAGAGAGTGTAATAAAGATGTTTTACATTAAATGTTGTAATAGACCTGGGATTGTTTTATATTTGTTACAGGTTACACTCATACAGTTCAACCACCCTATTTGTTGACGATCGTATAATGAAACGAGTGTTACGATTAGTATGATGAGTTTGTGGTGGGATAGATGACCAAATAGATTTGTTCTATTACAGATATTAAAACAATACAATACAATTAAGGGAAGAGAAAAGCATGACTTGAATATCCTTGTTAGTGTGAGTGTTACTGTGCGTGTTATGCATATACATATATATATATATATATTCAAATGTGGCAATAAATCTGAGCCACCGCTTAAGACACTCACACATACATACATACATACATACATTTACTAAATGCACCAAATACAGAAAAAAAAATTTAAAGACAATGAAATGAACAATGGACAAAAGAGATAAGACAAAGGAGGGAGGAAGAGGAAGAGGAAGAAGTTAAATGGGTTAAATGAAATTAAATAAGTTGAGCCGAGCCACTTTTCCCTTTCCCATTGCCATTCCCATTCTCATTCCCACAGTTGCAAATCTATTAAACTAAACTAAACTAAAAAAAACAGAAAATGATTATGAGCCTTTGTAGGAGGGTTGGCAATGGGGATCATTATCATTAGATCGGCTAGTTTGTAGATCATTATTATTACAACATCATTATACACCACAACATTTAACTAATTCTTTGAGGAGTTGAAAAAGTTGTATTTGATTATTGATCTGTTAATTTAATTGTTTTTGTCCTTTTTCGTGTTTCCCAGTTAACGTCTTCTTCTTATTGATTATTGATTGTTGATTATTGTTGATTGTTCTTTGTCATCAAGTCACGGATGTTTTAGTTTTAGTTTTAGTTTTTAGTTTTTAGTTTTTAGTTTAACAACCAGCCGAGAGAATTTAGCAGTGCCTCCTCCTCCTCCTCCCTCCCCCCTTCTCCTCAATTTAAATGATGTCTTATTCCCTTATCTATCTCACACCACTAAACAACACAAGACAACACAAGACAACACCACACAAGACTTTAATCTAGTCGCACACATTTACTACCAATAGTTAATCCAATTTCATACTTAATATACTTAATATACTTAATATCAAATTATCTCTGTGTATGGAATTATTTATTTAATTAATTATATAATAATATTCAATCAAAAAAAAGAATAAGGGAATGAAATAAACTAAAATAATATATATATAAAGTAATAATAAAAAAAGGACTTCAAGAAAAGAAAATGAATATTAAAATGAACAAAAAAAAAAGTATTAACAATTAAACAATAATAACAGTAGTAGTAGTAGTAATAATAATAATAATAAATGATAAATGATAGTAACTTAAAATGGTAAATTGTAGATGATGATCATGATGATAGTTGTGGTTGTAGTTGTAGGTGTGGCTGTGACTATACTGATGGTAATAATGACAATGATTCAATTTTAAAATTGTTTTTGTTTAAAACCATTCATATTCTCATTAAAAGGAAGAAAACCACACAGTGGATTGATAGATATATATAAATTTGATTTATAATTAGTTTTTAGCAGCTGGAGGAGTATTCTTCTTGAATTTAGAGATAAACTTCTTGAAGAAATCATTCTTTTTACCGGCCTTTTCAGTTTTAGCTGAAGCATCTTTAACTTGAGCTTTAGCATCTTCAGCAGTAGCAGCAGCAGCAGTTTCACCTTCTTCTTCAGTGGCAGCAACTGGTTTAGCTTCACCTTCAGTGGCTTCAGCAGCTTCAGTGGTAGCTGGTTCCTCTACTTTAGCAGCAGTAGCTTCTTCTTCTTCAACTGGTTTAGCTTCAGTAACTTCACCTTCAGTGGCAGCAACTGGTTCTTCAGTTTTAGTAGCTTCAGCTTCAGTAGCTTCAGCAGCAGCAACAGGAGCAGCAACATCTTCTGATTTACCTTCAATTGGTTGTGCTTCTTCGGTGGCTTCACCTTCGGTTGGGATTTTAGCTTCTTTTAATTCAGTGGCAGCTTCACCTTCAGTAGCTTCAGTGGCTTCGGCTTCTTTAGCTTCTTTGGCTTCTTCAGCTTCGGCAGCTTTTTTCAAAGATTCTTTTGATTCATTGTGGGAGAAGATTTTAGAAACTCTCTTAACTCTGTCTTTAATAGCCATTATTGATTATATGTATATGTGTTGTTTAAAAATAAATAAAAATGATGAAAAGGGTACAATTAGTTGTAGTTGTGGTAGTTGTAAGGGATGATGTGTTTTTTTAAAATGTATTAAAAAATTAATGAAATGATAAAATATTAAATGATTATTCCAATAAGTAAAAAGGAAAGAAGAAGAAGAAAGAAGAAGAAGTAAAAGAGAAGAAAGGAATTTTTAAGAAATAAGGTAATTTTAATTTATATTTATACTAACAACTCACACACTCACAATTATGTTTTACTTAACAAGTAACAAGTAAAGAAGTAAAAAGAAAAAGGAATGATTTTTTTTTTTTTTTGTTTTTGTTTATAAAAAAAAAAAACTCAAAGTTACACAAACACACACAATATACAAGTATATACTTATAACTTATACTTTGTATGTACACGCTAAATACAAATACAAATACAAAAAAAAAGTTTGACCATATTTGTTTTATCACTCCATAAAAGTTTGAACCCATTTTAACACGTATACTATACTATTACTATTACTATACTATTCCCACACACTAACCCTTACTCCCAATTTTGGTACCTTTTTTAATTTCGTTAGACAGTAGAATCACTCAATTTGTATGTTATATAACATTACTATCTTGTAATGTTTTTCTAATACTTATTATCATTCTTTTACTATATTTAGTTATTATTATATTACTGTATTTGTTTATATATTTGTTGTTTTAATATTTTTTTTTAATTCAAACTTTTTTTTTTCTTAGATTTTACACGGCTGTGACTCTTCTATCCTTTTTCTATCCTTTTTAAATGTTACACGGTAAAATTTTTTTTTTAGTGTTCTTGGCTTTTGTGAAACATTGTTCTTGTTTTTTGGTTTACACACGAAATGGCGTAAATTTCGATTGGTTTAGTCATCACACTACCACACAACCACACAACACAACACACCAACACAACACACTCTTGATAGATATCATCATATATATGACCACTTTACCACTACAACACTGCAACTATCAATATATATATATTAACAACTTACTTTAGCTTAATCTGTTATCAATCATTTATCATCTATCGTCTATCATTATCTGTTACTATCTACATCATTTCATATATCATGTTAAGGTACACAATACTATTGTAACATAGTAATAATATCGAAATCATGTAGAAGTAAAAAAAAAAGAATAATAGAAAATACACGCAATACATCAGGTTTATTCTCTTCTACCTCCTTCACCTCCTCGTCCGACAATAAATATTGTAAACCATACCAATACCAATCAACAATCACTGGTACTGGTACAGGTACAGGTACAGGTTAAACGCGTAGTAAATTCCTTTGGTGCATCATCGCCCTTTTTTTTTATTTGGCCTTCAAAGGAAGGAATGTATGGCAAAATATTTATCTACTACTACGAGAGGTAGAAGTAGATGTAGAAGTAGTAATAATTGTTGTTGTTGTTCGTAGTATGTATTGACATACCAATTGGAAACGAAAAAAAAAAAAATACTCGATCCACACACATTACATTTACAAAGAGAATTTAACATTTTTTTTTTCTATCTTTAGATCAAGTCGAATCAAATCAAAGCAAGTCATCCTTGTCAGACCTGTTTTCGTCTGATTCTTTAAATCATCGATCATCAATCATCAATATCTTATATAATATATGATATATAATATCATATTTTCGTGTTTTGGTCAGGTGAAAAAGAACAATGAAATTTTTTTTTCTATATGTATGGAGAAAAACGGATAAGGATACCCGGTTTTAGAATAATAAATAATAAATAATACATGACATCTTCTTTTCACCAATTTTCCACTTTAATTCAATATAATCCATTGTAAATATATGATACATGATATTGTATTTTTAGATTACTATAGATTACTCAGACTTCTTCCATTAAAATTATTTAATATGAACAGTTATTTTTTTTTTGGAATTGGAATTTGTTTTTGTTTTTGTATCCCTTCGTCTACTACTGGTTTCTAAATATATTTAACCGTTTTAAACTAAAAGGTTTTATACATATGTGACAAAATTGTTTGTACCACCAAACAACAGCGAACAAAAACAAAATTTCAATTTCCTTCGTAATTTTCACTGGTACAGTATAAATAATTTTGTCACACTAGCATAGCTCCCTCCAAAGGACTTGAAATATTACTTTTGTAATAAATGTAATTCTTGTTGTATAAATCCCCTTTTTGTAATATATTATAATACACTATATTATAATTCACAAATATAAATATAAATTTAAATGTTGTACCCGAGGAATAAGTTTGGTGTGGTTTTTTTTTTTGTTTCACTCTCGATGCTCATTGACAGATTCAGTTGTCACATCCGCCCGCGGCCTTATTGGCACCCTCGTCCTACTCTTACCTTTGCTGGTAGTACTGTACTGGAATGTAAACAGTACCATATTATATAACCACAAAAACTTCAACAATTGTATTATTTTATATTCTTTTGTATTATTTCATTATTTTTGTATCTCTTCGTCTGATATATATGAGGCGATGTCATCCTACCGTCTGTTTTTTTTTTTTTTTACGTGATTGTTATTGTTACGGTGTTAAGCCACCTAAACTTTTTTCTTCGGCCTGGTTGTTGTTAATGCCGTGGATATACAAAAAAAAAATTATATCATCGTGTCAAACACTTAATACAATGAAAGGAATAATATATATAATAATAGTTCTTCCATTCATTAATTTCTTGAGATATTTCAAACATAACCTGGGTTTACTTCATCTATCTATTTATCTTTCTATCTCTCAATCTCATCGGAATACATATATTTTTTTTTATTCTTTTTGTCGTCATCGAGAATTGCGCATTTTTTTAATCTGTTATGAGTCTGTGGTTATGGTTATGCACTTTTCAATTTTTTTTTTTTTTTGCACCCAAAAAAAATATATCAATTAACTAATTTATTTAAAAGGATTAATTTTTTTATCAATTTATTAATTGTTTTTCTTTTTGTAATCATTGTAGTAGAACGTTATATATATGTTGATTAAAAATTTGTAAAAAATTAAAATGAAATTTCCTTCACCATAACTATGTCAAAGCAAGAATTTCTTATTGCCTTGGTTTGAATTATAAACAACAATACAAAGAAGAAGAAAAGATAGTGATAAGTCGTTATTGACAATGAAATTAATGTTAGTAAACTAGATCCATCTGTTTACGAAAAACAAACCAACAGCAAAAAAAAATTGTGGATAGATTAGATGGAAAAATGTGTGAAGAAAAATTTAGTATACGATATACTCTTGGCATTGAACAATCACGTGCTATATATATATATATTGATATAGTTCATTAATTGATATAACTTGGCAAAGAAAAAGATATAACGGGAAATATTTATGGTGATTTTGCAGTTTCATTTCATTGGTCAATGATTCTAATTGTAATATAGTATATGCATTACGATTGTAAATCAATTTTTATTCGTACCTGACTCAAATGCAACCAGATTTTTTATTATATTTTTTGATCGAGAAACTGTGGCATCAATTAGAACAAAACTGCCATGGCCAGATCATATATATATATATATATATATACTTGGCAGAATTGAAAATTGGAAACCAATTCCAAATTCAGTTAATACCTCACAAGTTGGGATAATAGAAGACGAGAGAGATTATTATGATAGATTTTCTTTTTTTTTTTTTTGTTTTCGTAGATAATTCTTGGAATTAAAAAGGTCAATTTTTAGGGTCAGCAAGTGATCCCAGAACCACAGTTTGAAACTAATAATAATAATAATAATAATAATAAT
>JANIWD010000123.1:0-38999 GCA_030557875.1 Candida neerlandica
GAGTCGTTCGTGGACACAAAATTCATGCAAACCAGATACGTTCCAGAAGACAAGTTGTTTGACAGGGTCTACGAACCTGTCCCATTACCTAGATTCAAAGACTCAAAGTTGTAGAGTTTCTTAATAAATATTGAATTTAATAAATTGTTGTAATTATATATCTAAGGAGAATAGAGCTGTCTCTATATTACAGATTTATATTTTTCTCTTTTGTTTTCCTGTTCAAAGAAGATATGCGCAGAATACAAGAAGTGCCATAAAGTATGAAACCCCTATAAACCAAAACCCGTTGTATCAAAACTAAAAATACTGTTGAAAGTTGATAAATTTTCATGCATTTGCATTGAATTGAATAGAGTTGGATCCAATAATTGTGATTGTCCAATAATTATGGGCTGTTGAAGTTGCTGTTGAACTTGTTGTTGTTGCTGCTCTTGTTCAAATGGTCGCTCACCGTAAGCCTGCTGTTCGGTTGACTGTACTTGACCTTGTTGATGCACCGGTTGTGTGTTTGCGTTTGACATTCCTGGTTCAAATAGAATATCCACCATTTTGATAAATTGGTCATTTTGCAGCATATTTCCTGAATTACTCATATAATCATTGCCAACCAATCCAAAACATTGTGCTGCCTGTTGCGGAACAGGTTGCTGAATTTCCGCTTGCTTGAGATATGTTCCATTATTTGACAATTCCTGCTTTTGCTGCTGTGGATAGTCGGATAATTGGTCTGGTTGCTGTTGTTGCTGCTGCTGTTGTTGTTGTTGCTGTTGTTGCTGTTGTTGCTGTTGTTGTTGTTCTTGTTGACGCTTTCGATAAATTCCAATTTCCATCTTTTGTATCAACTCTTCCAATCCCCTGAATTTCTCTTTAAACTTATTTTGAACAGTTCTGGAGATAATATAAACATCCGGGTGTAATGTTTTGCTCATTCCATCAATCAAATACTGCAATTGATTCAAAAATTTCAGGTTTTGGACAAACGTAGCTTCATTCGTATTTGAAATCTGAGCAATTAAGGATTCAATAACCAATATTACAACGTAATATACAACAATATTAGCTAAATAACCGGAATCCGAAGTGAATCTAATTAACATCTCGACCTCATCTACTACTTCACCAAAGGCCTGTATATCTGAGCCAATAGGTAACTTCAAGAATGGCTTGTTCACAATCAAAAACACCAAATAGTAGGCGAATATCATCAGGTGGTCGACAGTTACATCCAGGGCTGATTTTTTTAAACTTTCGGTATCCCAATAAAACTCATCCGGTAGGTTTCCTCTCCATTCCACTAACTGGTGATTATACTCTTGTAACTGATTGTATCGATGAAGAAAGTTTCTCTTCGAATCTTCTGCATCTTTATATGGTAAACTTTGATAGATCGAAGAAATCATGGGTTGCGAAAATATGATCAATTGTAGTAGATGTGGAAGTTTCTTATTGTCCGTGTTATTAAACAGAATAGGTGTGCCAGGAGGCATATACAACATGGGAGTACGTCCAAATATCAAACCTGCGTACTTATCAATTATATAGCTCCCCCAAAATACCAAAGTCTTTAAGTCGTTTACTTCCTTATCCGGTCCGTCTGTAATAAAGTTGTCAAAACCTAAATCTAACCCCATTCTAAGGGCAAATCCGGAAATTTGCCAAGCAGTTGTCAATTCTCCTAAAAGCAACTCCACTAAAGCACAAAGTAGCATGGCCTGAACTTTAGGATATGAACTCTCATTTAAAGATAAATTACCGTTACTATCAGTAAACATATAGTGTTCCAGGAAGCTTAAGAATTTTCTGGTGTCGTCTAAACTGCCCGTAAAACATGCTCCAACTGCAAGCAAAGCACCAATTAGCTCAATTGATATGAAGTGATTAGTTGGAAATTTGTTTAGCATATCATTGATCTTAGGGAAATTATTAGTATTCATGCAAAGTTCGTCGTATAATTCACATGTTTTAGGTATATTAACCAAGTAAGACAAAATGGGTCTTGCAAAATATTTGAATGCCAATTCGAAGTATTTTCTTGCAGTAGGAGATGTAATCATATGTATTGAATCATAACGTCCTTTCATCCAACTCACTATGATTCCTCCGTTTCCATTTCCATTTCCATTTCCATTTCCATTTCCGTTTCCGTTACCATTTCCATTGCCATTAACTGATCGTGGGTAAACGCTTCTGTCAATCTCGGGAACTGTCTGTAATTTTGCCAATTTTATCGCTGGATTACCCATTCGCTCTTGAATTTGATTCACGTTCATAACCATGGATTCGTCAGCTTCAAACACCGTGGTCGCACCAAATGCCATGTTAGACTTGCCGCTTGGACCACGATAAAATTTGGGAGTAAAATCCAAGTCTTGTCTAGGCTGAGGTAGCAATGTTGGTAACGATGATCCCGTTGTAGGTACTGGTAATTGAGGAGGTGGAGTTTTTGTACCTAAGAAGCTCGAAGCATTTAAAGGAGTTGATGGTTTTGAACCGAACGATGAAATTGGATAATATGGCAGTAAGCAAGAGTATCTCTGAAATAATTGCAGTTGCTGAAGATTCTGAGGAGGTGGTTGTAATGGAGACTGGCTCAGTATTTGTTGGGGTATTTGGTTTTGCAGAAGGGACTGAGTTATTGGTAGTGGCGGTTGTGCTAGTGGTGGAACTGGAGCAGGGGGAGGGGGCGGCTGTTGCTGTGGTGGCAGTTGCAGTTGTTGAGGCTGAGGCCGAGGCAGTTGTTGCGGCTGCTGTTGATGCGAAGTCGCGGGCCCAAATCCCCCTTGAACTTGACCCGCAAAAGGATATGGTGATGTTGGTTGAGAGTTGGTATTTGGGTTTGTGTTTGTGTTAGGGTTTGTGTTAGTGTTAGGGTAGTAGTTATTCACATGGTTTGTAGACATCGTGGGTCTGGCTGATGAAGTGCTTACCATTGAATTTGTTCTAGACTGTCTTGGGACACTTACAGGGGAATGGTTGGTTGCTTCAGGAGACTCCATGGAACTTGTTCGTACTGGCTGACTGATTGCTTGCAGGGGAGACGGTTGAAGCTGGTTCACCATGTCATTCACTCGCAGGTTCAAGAGCGATGGATTATCCTTGACTTCTAAAATTGCTTGTAGTTGTTGCTGGAATGTCTGGTTTGACATCTCTAAACTTGAAATGTACTCTATTGAATATCGTTTCTTCCTTTTATCAACGTCTGGGTATATACATTCTTGGTTTCTTTTGGCACAATTTGAACACGGAGAATTCCCGTCACATTTTCTTTTGATGGTTCGACATAAATTGCACCTAAAACAAATTAAATTTGTTAGTATTACCGCCACGAGATAATTTTACCATATCAAGGATGGTGATACATACGATGTACTTCTTCGTTTCTTGGTGATACCAGTGCCATTTATCTTTTCAGCACCCATTGTGGAGGTTATTGGTTGATATTATAAAATGTAGTGAAATGACTTTTTTCTTTGTCTTTTGAAAGGAAAAAAAGGAAGTACGATATTGTTCTTTGTTGAATATATAGGACAAAAAAAAAGAGACGCCTGGCATATGAAAGAACAAAAAAACAAAAAAACAGAACACAAACTTTTAGGTCCGACTTTCTATTTATTATAGGATTTGCAAAAGTAGAAATGAGAAGCTATTGGTCACTCTTCTCCCCTCTGGCTATCTGTGAAAGGCTTGGGAATTTGAAGCTGGTAAATGAGATGATATAATTACATATTGAGGAGACAACAGCAGGGGCGTGTTTGTGCAAAAAAATCCCAAAACGAACTGAAGGGCGAAGGTCAGAAAAGAGAGAAGCAGACAAGGAAAAAAATATCTATAATATAATAAAGCAAGGTGGGAAGAGTGGGACGATTGTTGGGTATCTGTATGTCGTGGCACATTTTCCATAATAGAATCTTTACCGAATCTTCATCAATATTTTTTTTTTGCGGGGTCTGATCATGTTTAAATTACAGTAGGAAATCATGACATTGCAGCCTTGCTTCGTAAAATATACGCTGTTTTTTTTTTTTTTTGCAATCCTTTGAAAACTGGAATATCACCTAAACTTCTTGCAGTACTGGATTCAAAATCACATAGGGGTCCCATAAGTCGCTTGTATTGTACAAGCTTCCAAATCAGTATCTACAATAACAATTCCTCAGTTGTTCTATTTGTTGCATGTGTTTCTCAATAATAACTTCTTACCAAAGAAAAACCGGCCAGCAGGATGTGGTATAATTGTTATGTCTCGGGTGCGCTTTCTTCGTACTTATAAAATAAATATTATTCGTGCGCTGCATACTTCTAATTATGTTCAACATAAACTTGAGTGATAATAACTGAATGATGAAATAAAATTAACTTGTTGATGTACTATGATGTTAGATTATGTATTTTTAGGAAGCTCATTCGTGTACTTGTCTTTTTGGTTTGCAAGTACGACGATAAATAATTAAATAAAAAGAGATACAAGAAAAATAGAATAAAATTTATATATCACCTATCATCCTACCAACAGAAGGAATTAGACAAGCATGCTTTTGTGATTTGCTGGATTTATATCAATATACGCCTTGTAATTATTCTTCCCCACTCTCTCCAGCAGTGTCGGAACAATTTATGGCATGAGTTCATAAATCTAGAATTGCTAAAAACCGAGAAGCAATCCTTTAGCAAGCCGAACATTCGTGTGCAAAAAAAGAAAAAAAAAGAAAGACAGCCCATGTTGTTTAAAAAGCATCTGAATACTAGTCAGCTGGATATTATAAGTATATCCATGGACTATCCTATGATATGGATCCATTTTTTTTTGTTCACTCTTAAATGTCACAAAGCAATTGCAATTCGCTAAAGTATAGCCTAAACCTGAAGGGATACACCCTTCACTTCATACAAAACAAAATGAAAAAAAAAAACCAAGCTATGACGACATGCAACATGACACTCCATTAGCAATTTGCGACAAGCGAAAAAACAAGGATAGCAAACTCAAAGGTAAAAATAGAATTACCAAATCGCCTATCCCGACAACATTGTATTACGTTAAACTTTTTTTTTTCTCAAGTAGAATCACAGTTTTCCGAAGGACAACTCTTTCAATCGCCATAGTTCTGACCATGACGTATATTAATTGCGCTTCCGGAATTTTATGCTGGTACCAGGCTGGACTTTACCAAACGGAGCCAATTCTTTTCGTCTACTCCAACAACGGAGTTCCTAGTGTCTCGTCAAAACGTGTAGCAGAGGGAAATGACGGTGATTGATGCCATACATGTAATGAGATTGCTTCGAACAATGGACGAGATCTGGAGCTGCTGATCATACCACGAAGTGAGCTATAAAATCCGTCTTTGTGTTGATTCACCAACTTGCGTGCCCCTCATTTGTCTAACAAGTTTTTCCTGTTTAAAAATTTTTTTCTATTCACTTCTTACCGATTTTCATTCTCCCACTCTCCAAACTCCCCCACTCTCTCTCTGTGTCTATAGGTTTCACTTACTTACGATTGTTTTGTTCTAGTTCACTCTTTATCTTAGTTAGCAGTTGCGATTAAGTTCATAAGGTTTACTTTACTTTACTTTACTTTGTGTGCGTAAGTAAGTGTGTGTGAGTAAGTGTGTGGGTGTGCGTGCAAAAGTTACAAAAGTCTACAAAAGGAAAGAAAAGTAGTGAGAGCAAGATATGTTCAACTTTTACACACATACACAAACCCAAACTTCATACAAACTATGGCCAGTTACCAATAAAAAAAAAAGTAAAACCTGAGTATAAAAACAACGTGACACAGAAGAGATTAAAATTCCAATCGAATTTGAGATCACACCTATTTTTTAAACGTTTGCTAAGTTAATTAGAATCATAATCCAACAGGAGTATTACCAATTACACTAATATTTTTGGTGCCTTTTTTTTTTGCTTTATTCTTTCCCCCATTGTTTTTCTCCATCCACCAACAACTAAAATAAGTCTATTCATTGAATAGTCAACAAAAAAAATAATTTTTTTTTTAATATCCCACCAACAATATCCATAGGTGTATCTGATTCGTCCCAACGTGTGTATCTGTGTGTGTGTCGATATATTCATATATCTATATGTATCCAATAATTCTACACGTATATTAATTTCTTTTCCCCCATTCTACAAGAAGACGAAGAAAAATATTTTAGCAAAGAATTTTTTCCCCATTCCCCAGATATTCTTGACATTTGGTACATGATAAATTAGACACCGTTTAAGATTGATTTTCAACAGAAACATGGGAAACAACACATCAACAGTCGCATCTGCCAGTTCAGGCATGAATCGTCGAGGATCTGAATCTATTAGAAAATCTACTGCTTCTGCGAATTACAACAATCTCAATAGTAAAGATCCATTTAGTGATAATCGGGTTAGAAAATCTTCTGCAGGCAAAAATACCAATTCGTTGGACGAAGAGTTTAGTGATTTAATCTTGCACCAAGTTGTGAACAAGCCTAACAATTCTAATCAAGCTACTCAACAACCACGAAAACATTCTCTGCATCAAGATCAGTTCAGTAATGATTTGATAGAAGACGAGTTTAATGAATTGAATGAAGGATTGGTCGACACTGAGTCAACTGCTGTTCAAAGAAATATTATCCCTGATGACGGGTTTGAAAATGACAATTCATCGTCTAGTGATACAACTCCAACTACGAATAATTCAACGTCTTTGACTGATGATATGGAAATTGATGAGCCATTTCCGCAAGATGACGAAGATGACGGAGATGATGACGAAGGTATTGCAGAAGACGACGAAATTATGAACAATTCACTTGATCGAACAAATACTCCAACTCCCGATTTAACTAAGGTTGACTTTACCAAGATAACTGCCCAAAAACCTCCTTCGTTGATGAATGAAACTATTAGTCTTCCTCCACCTGCAAAGATGTTGTCTGCCGCGTCGGTTGCAAGAAATGCTCATTCTCCGTCGCCAAAACTCGATAGCCAAAAATATTTGCAACAGCGCCCTTCAAAGATGATGAAGAGCGAATATCATCATAATATTAATAACAACAATGCACATATCCACCATCATAGTAACAGCAACCACAACCACAACCACAACCATCAACACCATCGCCTGAAACAACAAATCTTGATTCCAATAGAAATCAAATGGGTTAATGTGACCAAGGAACCAATACATAAAATTGCGATAATTGGTTCGTTTTCCAACTGGAGAGATGTTATCAAGATGTACCCTTCCTTAAGTCACCCAAATGAATTTGTCACCACAATTGATTTGCCTCTTGGAGTACATAAATTGTTATATATTATCAATAACGAGTACAGGGTCAGCGACCAATTACCAACTGCAACTGATCAAGAAGGAATTTTCTTCAACTGGTTTGAAGTTATTGATGACACCCATCTATTTAACCATTCTTTGAATCAACCGAATCATATTGGAGCCAGTACCGATTATGATGCTAATATCATTCGATACGATGAAACTGCAATTGTGCCTCCACAATATCAACAACAATCATATCCAATCCAAGGTAGTGGATATCCAACAAATATACCACCTAGGCCAGCTGGTAAATACGATGTTGATAGAATTCATCAGAAATCAAACGAGTTGTTGCATAAGATTTCCAAAGAATCAAGTTCGGAGTTTGAACATGTTGAATTTATTGAAGATACTCAACTTGAACAAGAACCCCAACAACCTCTAGTTCACCAAACTCTTCTTCCTTCTTCTTCTCCTCCTCATCATCATCAACAACAAAATGATATTTATGGAACATCTTATGAAAACACCCAATACCAACCATATGATTTATCATCAAACAATTCGAACTCATTTTTGAACTCCACGACAAGCAACGAACCAATTCGAGAATACTCTTCTGAAATTCCCGAAATGTTTATCAATTATGATTATTTCAAATTAAAACCAAGTAATTATGAATTACCTGAACCACCACAATTGCCACCTCATTTGAACAATGTTTTATTAAACAAAATTTCATCTGCTTCATCAACAGGTTCAAGTTCTGGTTCGGTACATAATCATCCACATATTCCAACAAATATTCCAAATTCTACAACTAGTAGTAATTTATCATCAAGTACATCGACAAGTTCCATAAAGAGACCACCATTGAGAAGAGCAGATAGTTCGTATTATGCTTCAAGTAAAGAATCATACCATTTACAAATTCCCAATCATGTCATTTTGAATCATTTGATGACAACTAGTATCAAGAATGATGTGTTGACGGTGGCTTGTATTACTAGGTATCTGGGTAAATTCGTAACTCAAATAATGCATTCCCCTGCTGATAAATAGAATAATAATCTAAACAAGTGAAGAGATGAGAGAAAAAGAGAAATAAGCGAAATTAGTGTAAGTAATTGGTATTATGTGTATTTCTTTCTTTTTTTTTTTTATTCATCATTATTATAATTAGTGAATCGTAGTGGTACTAGTAGTTACATTGAATTATACGTAAGTTTGATATTTGATATTAATTGGTAGTTACAACATTTTTGATTAACTCGTTAGCAAAAGAAAGCAACCGATTAAAATATAATTACAAAGCACTGGAAAAGCAAATAATAATAGAACAGGACAAAGAGTATTAATTGATATCCCTGGATCGTTGTTTCAAACGACGTTCTCTTCTTAACCTTGTTTGCATCAAACTATAACTCCCTCTTCTTATAATGACTTCCAATTTGAACGGATCAATTTCAGGATAAAATTCAACAGTGTATGAATATAATTGTTGAATCAATTCTTTTCTTTTATCTTTAGTTGTATCTCGAATCCAAGTTTGATAACCTAATTGGAAGTCGCAATAATTCCCAAAGATTTCCAAAACGTTTAATTCAACTAATTTGGTTAATTGGATTGAATATTGATGCAAGTTTAGAATTTTAGATAATTCATAAATGTTTAAACGTGAATAATATCTATCATTTTTAAATTCTATTTCTTTGCTTGACTCTTCTGTACTTGCAGATTCTCCTTCTTCTATACTGGTGTGCTTAGGTGGTTGTGCTTTCTTTTTGGATCTTGATGATGATAGTGGACTTCTTGGTGATTTACGTGTTTGTATGTTTTGAACTCTAAAAGGACCTAAATCGCCTTGACTATGTGGTCTATTAGGACATCTAATTTTGTTTCTGGTTTTCAAATTGTAGTTTGTGGTTTGCCCTTGATCCAATTGATATTCCGGATCTGTCATCAATACGTGCAATGGTAGAAATTTGCCTCTCTTCAAAGCCTCAAATTCTTCCGAAAACGGCTGTGGTAGCACTTTTGGCCCAATTTCATAAATCTCAGTAGCTCCTTTGGGATTGAAGGCAATTCTTGTTGATGGGAAAGCTGGTGTATGGCGTGAAGGTCTTGAAGGAAGTGCCGGTGCCTGTTGGACTGCCATTTTTTCAAATAATTTCTGGATACATTGACTGAATTCAGATTTATGGTCTTTGAATTTAAAAGTAATGGGGTATATCATAAGGGCATTTTTTCTAAGTTCGCCACTTTTCTTGAATCTTCGTTTATACTTTTTATCTTCCTCCAGACAGAATTGTGGTGATGGAGATTTACGATACTCCTCCTTGTTTTCTGAACTTGCAACGGTTCCTTCGCCCTGTTGATTTTCTTGGCATCCTTTTGCGTTTTGAGCGGTTACAATAGGTGAAGACGGCAAATCTTGCAATTGTGCTCTTCTATATGATAAAGGTAAAGATGTCAGTTTACCATGATTGTTGTTTCCTACTTGTTCTCCTTCATCGTGTTCCTCATCATCGGATTGCTCTTCGTATTGACCTTCGAATTCTAAATTAGTAATTGGATAGACTTCTTTAAAATCAAAAGCAGGTTGTAGCCCAAGTTTGTTCTTCATTTCAGTAATCTTTTCCAGTTCTTCTTCACTCTTCAGATAATCCAAAAAAACATTACTACTAGTACTGTGATATGCTAATGATTGACTAGATTGCTTTACTTCCATCGCAACTGTTTGTTTATTCCCAGTGACACTCATACTCGACTCAGACTCATGTTGTGTTAGAGTATCACTACTCGTCTTTTGAAGTGCCACAAGATGATGTGACGCCAATTGGACAGGTGGAGGTGAGCTACCAAAAGCAATCAATCTATAGGTGTAGTCATTATTATTGTTAATGCCATTTTTTCCATATTCTTGATTTTCATATCGATTATCATCGCAGTTAGAAAGAACATCCCTTCCCCTTTCTGGTTCATCTTCATCACCTTCTTCTTGGATTAAATTGGGGTCCAAGAAATGGATCTTATCCGAGGACCAGCAAATCATAGATTGTTCCTGACATACAGAATATTGTGAATGACTTATATTATTCAACCCTTCTTCAAAATCTTCAAACGAAATGGGTGAAATCTGGGATTTACAAGAAGAAGCATTGGTCGTTGTTGTGGTGGTTATTGTACCGGTATTAGCACTGGATATAGCAGTTGAGCCTGAATTAGATCGAACAGCTTGACTAACGGATGATGAAGTAGCACTGGTGATTGTAGTGGCAATCGAAGGTGAGTATGGCACTCGATCAAGATCTTTCGGAAAATGCAGATTAATTGAAGGGTGATTTAAGATATTTGGATCCAAGGGGGCTCCATTTAAGGCGCCTTGTAATTTTGTTGGAAACTTAGAATACGTCAATAATTGGTTACCCACTTTGCTGTTGTTGCTAAAGTTACATCCATCGACATTGACAATTGACGGATATACAAGTGACTGGTCGTGAAGATAAGTAGAATTCGATTCGCTCAGTGGATGGTTTGAGCAAATCAAATATTGATTCAAATCAAATTTATTTGATAACGAAGATGATGCAGGTGGATCACTAGAAGCTTCAACGTTTTTCGGCATCGATCAATCGTTATCGTATGGTGATTATAGTAATAGTATATGATCCTTGGATTGTTATTTTTTGAGGGGTGTAAGATATGTTTGTGTAATGAACAATAATAGTCTTAGAATGGAAAAGACAATCAAAAGAAAAGAAAAAAAAAATTGATAGATCTTCTATTTATTATTTTGGGGAGCGGGTTAGTTGGTATGTGGATGGAGGAGTTTATGTGTCAATGAGTTGATGTTTTCTTTCCAATTGGTATATTCTCCACCACCTGTATGTGAACGTTTACCTATTCAAGATTGGGAAATTAATAGTGGTATGTGACTTATTCCAAAACAATCTGGCTATTTTTTTTTTCTTTATACTTTTTTTTTAGGATCTGAGAGGGATTTTCTTTTTATTATTATTAAGAAGTATGTTGTTGCAGCCAATTTAAACTTCTAGATAGAATCTTTGTGATTAGATTCGCTGGGATATGGAGAATAGGATTAACGATTAAAAAGCTAATTGATCTTAGAACAAGATAAGTAAAGGCAAGTTGAATTGGCTGTAAGTTATTTTTTTTTTATTTCTGAATACAAATTCAATTGGTTTTTTTGTAAAAAAAAAAAAACAAAAAAGTTACATTGGGGTAGGGGGTAATTGGTTTTTGGTATTTGGTTGTAAAAGAAAAAAAAAAAAAAGAGAAATCATTTGTTTTTTCTTTAGATGTGTGAATTGTGTACGGGGAGAGGGGGACCTGGTTCTCCATCTTCTAAATGTCGTTGTATTTCACACATTGCCTCTTTGTTGCGTGACCGTTTGATTCACATTGCCTGGTCATTGTTCGTGATCCCCAGCTTAAGATAGTGTTGCCCTACGACAATGAAATCCCCAGGTTTATTGAATTCCAGAGTTCGTTTTAGTCGTGTGTGTGGTGGATCTTCTGGTTGTCAAATCTGTCAAGAAAAAAAAAAAATGTAATCTTATCTGCTTTGTGTCACGTGTAAACATTGTTAAAAAGAATATAATTCCTTGTAAATGTATTTGTATCATCAAAATATATTGGACGTCATTTATATATCTCTATATCACCTAATGTATATACCAACTATCCATTCATCTTTTCAATTATATTGGCAACGACTTCATCAACTGAATCTCTGGAATACTTGCTGACCATCAAAACATCAATTAAACCTTTAATACCAATATTGATATCATATCCAGATAATTGGCTCAAAATTTCTTGTCTTTCACCACCCGACATGAATCCTAATTTGTCCATAACTTTACCGATTTCTTCGACTTGTCTGATTGGAGGCACGGCAATGGCATCATTGAAACTGTCAACCAAATTCATATGTTTGAAAACTTGATATTGTGATGTTGTACCAATAATCAATAATCTTCTTCCCTTTGGTGGCTTTTTGGTTAAATAAACATTCAAGACTTGTAAAATATCATTAGAAAATCTTGGACCTATTGGATTGTAATTTATAATATTCTCAATTTTATCAATCACCAAAACATTCAATGGAGATTTATGAACATCTCTGAATACGTTATCTATTTCTTGAATCTTACGTAATTCTCCCATTCCAACCAAGGTTTCTGCTGATAACATTTTAATAAACGGGAAATCCGAGTTCAATGCTAATGTTGTAGCAATAGCAGTTTTACCAACCCCTGGTGGTCCATAGAATAATATACTTCTTAATGTTTCAGTTTCACTTGATTTAACAACATCAATAATGGATTGTCCTTTTTCAAAAATGTGTTTAATAGTTTGGTTGAATTGAATAATACCATGTTGTGCTTGTTGTGATAAGTCTTCTTCATCAGTACCAAAAGCAGGACGGATATCATTCAATGCCAAGAGGAAATCGTCTCTGGTGATTTTCATTTTAGCAATTGAATCGGTATCAATTTGTGCTAGTGCGCCCTTTTTGGTGTGACGGGAAATGGCATAAGATTTAGCTGAGTTACATAAACCTTCAATTTCAGCCCCGGTGAAATTCTTGGTCAATTGACTCAATTCATCAAAATTGACGTCTGGTGCTAAAATACCATTCTCTTTCAATTTCTTGGTGTGAATTAAAAAGATATCTTTTCTTCCCTTTTCGTCTGGTAAGGAGATTTCGATTTGGATCTCAAATCTACCAGGTCTCAATAAAGCAGTATCGATCAAATCCAAACGATTGGTCATACCAATAACTAAAATATTGTTCAATTGGTCAACACCATCCATCTTAGATAATAATTGATTGACAACGTTATCTCCAACCCCGGTACCATCTGATTTTCCTGAACCTCTTTGCTTAAACACAGAATCCAATTCATCAAAAATAATAACATGCAAATCTGAATCTTCACCTTTCAATTTATATTCAGCTTCGGCATCTTTGAACAAATTACGAATGTTTTCTTCGGAAGCACCAACATATTTACTCAACATTTCTGGACCATTGACAATCTTAGGTTCTTTACCATTCAACATTTTAGATAATTTTCTGGCAATTAAGGTTTTACCAGTACCCGGTGGACCATACAACAATAATCCTTTACAATGCTTGTAGTCCAATTTTTCTGCTAATTCCGGAGGCAAAATTCTGGAATTGAAAGCACGTCTAAAGATATCTTGGAACTCGGAATCTAACCCACCAATACCCAAATCTTCCAATTTGAAATCAGGGTTGATGATTTGCTTTCTTCGACTTGGTCTATGTGGGGTACTACCACCAAACATTCTTTGTTTTAAAGTTTTAGATTTGGTCAAGTTGATAATTGATCCTTCATGTGGGTAAAATAAAACATCAGTAGATTTAATTAAAATCCCCTTGGTTTTCACATCAGTAGAATCTTTGAAACTTGGCAATTGATCTTTGGTATTGACGTCAATTACTTGAACGCTGTTGATTCCGATTTGGAAATAAATCCCATTATATTCCATATAGATAACTTGAGTGGGTTGCAAGATTTGGTTTTCATAATTCTTTAAAAACAAACTAACCAATTCATCATGATTAATAGGGTTTGAATTAGCCCTTGCCTTAGCTCTAAAATCAATCAGCAAATCAAGGGCCCCTAAGTATTGCTGTTGTTGGCCATTATGAAAAATGTTATAATTTTCAATGGTAACCGGTTGTCCCAAGGACCATTTCCCCCAGGTTCTCATATTTCCGGCTAACCCAATTGTTCCCGGACGTGTTCTTTCATCTTTACTTATGGAATATACGAACACCCCATCCAATATAACTGGAGCTCTATCGGGGACATTTGGAAAATCTTGAGCATTGACAGCTACGCAATTTGCCACCACGACATCATTACCAGGAGCATTGTCCACCACTAATTGTTTTCTAAATGCTTCACTTACTGGTCTTTGTGGTAAAGGTGGGGATTGTGGGTGTTGAACTGGTCGATTATGGGTAATTTTTGGATGAGTTGGAGATGTTGGTGAGTTTGAAACGACGTGGAATCCTAATTTTTCCATTATCATGTGTTGCTAGTATGGGTGAGTTATCTATTCCAATTATAGTCTAGATCGTAAAAAAAAAATCAGAATAAAAAAAAAGAATCAAATCAAATTAAAATTAACGATGGGGTTAGCTTGATAGCGGATGTTTTTTTTTTTTGGTATTCGATTGTAATTCTAATTTCACGTTTGTGTGGGTAAGTGTATAGAAAAATCTAGGTTGTTACGGATGACAAGGGAGTTGTAGTTGAATAATCTCGGAATTAGTATTGGAATTTTTTTTTTTTTCTTCGGTCGTTTGTTGAGTCGGTATTTTCTTTTTTTGACTTTTTGCCTTGACATTCGCATGTTTGCTTAACCTGTTGTGTTGTTCTTATTTATTCTTCTCACAAAAAAAAAAAAAAAGAATCTTTAATTTAGTCATTATACACGACCCTAATTGTTTCAAAGCTTTTTAGTGATTGAATCCACGGTAGTTAAAATAGTGCGTATAAAAAACCGATGAGAAATATCACTAATTAAATGACCTTTTCTTAGAACCTCCCATGTATATCTGTGTAAACGGGATCACTATCCAAGAATCCCTTCGGTGATATTGTATCGAGCCACCAAATCCGCAAACATGTCTTACTTAAACCAATGTATCCTGAGTAACGTTAACTATGTATATCTATAAATACATCAATTATCCCATTCCCATCAAGCCAATGGCAAATTAATTACGTTAATATGGTTATTGTATCTTAATCCTGTCTAAATCAGGATACATTAACATGCAAATATAAATTCAAAGTACAAATTCGGATACACGTAATTTTTTTATTTTTTTTGTTTTTTTTTTTATTCAAAATTTGTTTGAAATTCGCGTGAAAATTTTTTTTTTTTCAATGTTTTTGTTGTGAGCAAAATAACACAACAAAACATAACGAAAGGAGAGGATCGGAAGGAGGAGATACAAAAAAAAAAAGGAGTTTTCTTTGTTCTTTTCTTTGACGTTTATTGATTGGCTAAAACTGTGTATACATTTTACATATATCAGTATATCAATATACATGGTCTTGTCAAATATATGTCCCTCCCACTTTTTTGTTTTTCCCCCCTTTCGGCTAATTCAAAAGATTGTTGTATGTGATAAACGATTTACAATGTGCATCTTACAATCAATGATCATGTACCCCCCTTTTTATTTGTTACCTTTGATGTTTAAATAACTTTTCATAACTGATAGCTTTCAACGTTAGTGCTGTTGATTGGTATAGAGTTATAGTGGTTATTTATATCCCTCATTTATAGTTAATATTATCACTTTCCCCCCTCGCCCCCCACATTACGTCAGTCCCATTTTTCCATTACGCAGAAAAAAAAAAAAAAGACGCGCTACCAAGTACAATTCGAACCTTTCTTTTCCGGAAACATAAAAAAAAAGATTGCGAAAAAAAGAATAAAATAAAAATAAAAAAAAAACAAGATTTTTAGCAGCCGCAGCACAAATTTCAAAAAACAGGAGTATGTAAGTGAGAAAAAAAAAGAAATTTTGGGATTTTCTTTACTATTTTTATTTTTCCTGCTCGTTATCTAATGCAGCAATCCGTCCCAATTAGGAAATAGATCTGATCTGATCGCTGACACACACACATCCTTTTTCTTTTTTTTTTTTCACTGGTACACACATACTTCGTACAATTTGTTAGAACTGTAGATATTTGTTTATAAGATGATATACTACACACAAACATACACAAGGAGTAACAAAAATATATGAAATATATATATATATATATGTAATTTTTTTTATGTTTTATAATGAGATCTTTAACAAAAAAAAAAATGGAATATAAAAAATGAAAAATATAAACTAACCAAAAAAAAATACTTGAAAATATAAAAAAATCAAACTTAAATTATACAAAAGAAAATGACCAAATCAAAGATATATAAAAAAAGACAAAGCATAAGAAGGAAAAAATGGGGATATTTAAAAGATCAATTAATCAAAGGACAAATTAGGAAACATTTTCTCTTTCTCTCACTCGCTTACGTTCACCAATTGTTTGATCCAAAAACAGTTGTATTGCCACCAAATGAAGTAGTAGACGACCAAGAAGGGTTATGTGAATGATACATGTTTTGTTGTTGATGTTGTTGTTGTTGTTGCTGTGGAATTTGTGGATTCATAGATGGTGGAGGTGGCGGCATACCGTTATTGTAGAAGTTTGGAGGTGGTAATTGAACTGGAGGAGCAACGCCTGGAGGAGGTACCTGTGGAGGAGGTGGAGTATAACCATGACCACCAGCTCCAGTAGTGTAATGAGATAAACCTTGACAGTGATTCAATGAGGAAATGGAGGATTGATGTTGAAGACCAACATTTGGATAGAATCCAGCTCCCATGCCTTGTTGGTGTTGTTGAGGGACTCCATATTCATTGTTGACCATATAATCACCGTACAATGGTTGGTTGTTGTTGTTAACGTTTCCATTCATATTGATTAATGAATTTGATGCAGAATTATTATTAAAAGGTCCAGTATTAGTACTACCCGATTGAAATGATGTTACAGAACTATTCACATTATTTTTATTGTTGACATTAAAGGAATTATTATTATTATTATTGTTGTTGTTATTGACATTAGCAGCATAAAAGTTTGTTGGTAATGAAAAATTTCTATTCTGGGGTTGATGAATTTTGGTGTAAAATTCATTATTGTTGTTATTGTTGATGCTATTGCTGTTGTTGTTGTTGTTATTATTATTGTTGCCACCCATCATGAAACCAACGCCAGCAGGAGATGAGGCACTACGGTAGGATAATGGTTGTGGAGTGATTGGTTGCAGATGTTGCAATTGATCTTGCAGTTGTTGCAGTTGATGTTGATTTGATTGCTGTTTTGAATTCATGTCATTAACTATAAATTCACCGTTAGCATTCATTTGGGATCTTCTACTTGTTTTGGTGACAGCAATAGACGATTGAATGTTGTTGTTCAAAATTGTATTGATCTTCGATTGAATACGTTTACCAAAGCTGGAAACAATTTTACAATTTTGAAACCAAAACTTGATTACTTCAATTTGTAACTTTTGATGCAGTTGGAAAACTTCTTCACTTCGGTGTTGCTCAGGTAAAATCAATGACAACTTATCAACACTGGCATTTTGATAATTAACTTGTGGGTTAATAATGATATCAATCATGGTTTGAATAACATAGTTCCCATAAGGATCATTGATCAACACATTCAAATCGTTGATCAAAATAATATATATCAATTCAAACTTCAAGTTAGCAAACGCCAAATTGACTGTTTCATTGGCAAAACAGTTCTTCAAAAATTTCTCAACAACATTGGAACTGAATTTCAAATTACATAAATTGGAGATACCAAAAGTTATGAAATTTTGGAAAATCTTAAAGTTGATGTCCAAAGAATCAATGGAGATCAAATATTGCAAAACATAATTACCAAACTGATCGTTAATCAACAATTTGAAGTTTTCAAATTTCAAAATAGCTCTAGAAAATTCTCCCAATTGTTGCAAGGTGACATGATTAAGACATTTTTGCAACACACAGCAACCATGTTTATGAGTAGCAACAATATACAAATCATCAATTATGGAATCATAAATAAATTGACAATCTGGAGGTTGGTACTTGTTCAAAATCTTCTGGATAACATGATTACCATTGAGGTCTTTGATCAACTCAATGATGTATGGTTTCAAACCTTTAATCAACAATCCCAATTGATGAGCATTATTCAAGTTATCAATGATTTTTTGCAAAGCTCTGGTACCATGTTGATTGATTGAAATTTGAAATAAGTTATATTGCAAAATCTCCATCAACAAATCCAAGTTTGATTCATTACAATAAGCAATCAATTTTTGAATCAAGTAGTTACCAAATGGATCAATAATCAACTCGTACATATAAGGATAGATTTGGTTGAAGATGATGTCAAAATTAGCCAATCTGACTTGATAGTTTGGAACTAAACTTTCGTCAATTTTCTTCTGCAAGAAACGACAACCATATTGATCCTTAGCAAGCTTCAAAATTTCCAGCTTCAATTGAACCAATGGCAACTTATTTATAGAAGAGAGGTACTCTTTGTCAATTTTTTGGGGAATTCTGATTGGTGGAGTCATGGTGCTTGTGAAATCCGAAGGAGTTGAAGTAGATGAACTAGGAGTACAACCGCTAGTTGCAGAGCCGGTACCAGCAGGAGCTGCAATGAAAGTTGAAACCCCACTAGTGTCATTAGTAGCATCATTGGTGTTGCTATTTTTATCCGTAACAGCCAGATTTTCATTATGGTTGTTGGCAAAAGTGGCAACAACACCAGGAGTGGCAGACAAAATAGATTTATTCATAATCATATTTTCCTTGTCATCCAAAGCGCCGACAGTAATAGACAGCTGTCTTGATTGTTGTGGTTGTTCCCCATGAGGAACTATTAAGGGAGCAGATACAACCTCGTTGTCAATAGAAAAATTCGGCAAGTTTAAATTTTGGTTCAATTTATTAGATGAGTCCCAAAGAATGGACTTGCTATTTGACGACGCATGTGTTGAAGTACCACCATTCAATTTGTTACTGGGGAAGTAACCACCACCATTAGACAAAGTTCTCATGTGCATTGTAGTGGATTTTGTTGTAGAAGAGTTTGACATTGGGGTAGCAGTAGTGGCAGGGGTTAATACGACCGCTTGGTTCTGCAGGGGTTGGTTCTGTTGTTGGTTAAACTTGCCCGAATTAGAAGAAGAGTTGTTAGGGGGAGTGGTTGGCTCTATAATTGATGTCACTGAATTAATAGAAAGATTGTGGGAGTGTTGGTGACGAGGTTGATAGAAGTTGTTCAGTTGGTATTGATAGGACATGATGTCCAAAGTGTGCGTTTGCTCGTAAGTATGGTAACCAAAAAAAAAAAAAATTAGAAAAGAAGCTGACAACGTTCTTTCAATATCTTTATACTTAAAGAAGTGAAAACAAGGGGAGGAATGGATAGGTGGTAGTTGGGTTGGTGGTGTTAAGTAAGTGTTAATGAAAGTGGAAGTGAAGTGTTGTAAATCTTCTTCTAATTAAAGGAAAAAGGAAAAAGGTAAAACGAAGAAGGGAAAGGAAAAAAAAAAATTTGTGTGGATGGTTTTGGTTTCTCTTTGAATTAGTAAAGTAAGCAAAAGAGAGGGAAAAAAAAATTGTTGGTAAGAATGTGAAATGATAATAATAGTAAAATTTTCTCTTTCCCTAATAATCAAAATACTAATAAAAATTACCTCTTTCTTGTCTTTGTGTAAGTTTTACCAGGAATTTAGTTGTTTAGAAATCAGGAAAGGTTGATCTCTTAGATGTTTCTTATATTCTCAAATACAACACCAGCAGATAGTGCTTCTTGTAATGGGAATTTAATAAAACGCTGGGAAGTTCTGTTACTATAAATGTAGTAAAGCCAGTGGATGTGAACAGAAGCAAAAAAAAAAAAAATCTTGTGGTAACAATGTATTGTGGTATTATTATCCTGATGGTAATTTTTTTTTTCGTTCGCTCTCACACCTTTGTTAAGTCGTGTAATCTCGCCGTAAAAAAAGTCACCGGTTATATAAAGGTTAGATGGAGTTTGGGAATAAGGTGGAATTATTCTAGCACTGGATAGAAGGGATGTAGCAGTATTTCTTCAATTGATATCGATAGGATAATGTGATTCAAAGAAGAAGTAGTGTTTCCAATCGACGTGTGAATATTGGGATTTTTATGTGTGGAAATCGAAGGAGGGAATATGTGCTCGTGTCAATAGTACAGATAACTCTATTCTCAGTAGCAAGCAATTAATGTGATAGAACCTGTTTATATGTGTGGGAGGAACTAATGAGGTTACTGCTCTCGATGGTCGTAGTCTTCTTTTTATACCAAATGGGAACCTTCAGATAAAATAAAAGAACTTGATTGAAAGGAGGAAGAAAGAAAGGAAGAAAAAAAAAAATTATAGATTGAAAAAAAAAAAAAATTCGAATTTATATCCATAGAAAAAAAAGGAGAAGGAAAAAGGAAGCAAAAAAAAAAAAAAAACGAAACAAAAACCAATTAGAATTTGATCAACAAAAATTCTTATTTCGTGTGGGATGTATATATTCAAATGTATGCTCTTGGCTTATCTCTAATAACCGAACTTATGTAGTACAGTAACGTTTGTTCGTTGGTAACATGTAATTGAATAAAGCTAACAATGAGTGGAGATAGAAAGTCCAATCCGGTGCTGCTACATTTTTTATTTTTTACTCCATCCATGATTTTTACCACTGAAGAAAAGAAAACTGCCAGGAATAGAAAAGTGTCGATTCCATTCAATTTAAGAAAGGGGAGTGTTGGAGAGAATTCCATCTAATTATACGTACTACACCTCCCAAGTTTATATATATATATATATTTGTTTACTATTATCCATCGCCTTGAGATTCGATATGACTACCGACCGGAATCCGGAACGATGTCTAACCTATTACAGAGTATTCAAATTCTCTATTGTAGTGGGATAATGAAAGATCGTCTATGATATATATATGTGTGTGTGTGTCTGTCTTTTTTTTCTGTTCCCAAGGTATTGAATTCATTCCTCTACCCGCCCCCCTTCCCCCTTGTGTTAACATAAATGTCTCTGCGTTGGTCTTACTGGTTCTCTCGTGGACTCTCTCTCTCGATGTATGTCTCTCTGTCGGCGACATTCCCCAAACATATCTTGTTTTTTTTTTCTTAGACGATATTCCTTATTGTACATAATATATTATGTAATCAGGTCAGAGAGAGAGCGAGAAATAAAGAAAATGAACACCCTCTTTATCGGGACTACACGTTGGAAAGATTAGTACTGCGGTTATCCATGGATTCCATTGACAATGAACTTGAAGTTACATGTATTTGGAGATTTTAATATGAAATGTACAAATTAGAGAAGATGAATACATAGAGTACATACATCGTCGTTGGTATGTAATACACTTTCCACACCCTTTCGTTCCTACCGTCTGTGTCGGTAACGTTAAGCCCAGATCATTAAAGGTAAAAAAAAAAACATGGCTGAAATAAGCTCTTGCTAAAAATATCATGCTAGCAAATTGAATGATAAAACACCTTGCTACACACCATTAAATAATGTAAGAAAAAAAAGCAATGGATATACATACACTCTTCTACATAAATTAAAACAAGGAAAATAGAGACGGTAAAGCAAGGAAAAACACATGTGTATGTAAGCATTTATATATCAACCTTTTGTGTATAAGTGTAGGTGTGAGTTTTCCTACGTCGTTACGATTTGTTGAAAGTTTGCTTAACATGTATTACAAACTCAATTGAATATAGTTGATGGCTACAACAACTTCTGTTTTATAAGGCGAACAAGAGAATAGTCATACGAAACAAAAACAATTCTTCATGGTGCACATTGTTAGTTTTATCTAGAATTTTCTTATCCTTTTTTTTTTAATTGTTCAATCCCCTTTCTTTTCGTTTGAATAATAATCTTCATTTCTTTTTGCATTTACTTTCCTTAAATGCTACAATTAAAAAGCAAAAGCGAAGTGAGAGAAAGCAATATGTGGTGGGAGGTTTTGAGATTGTCTGGATTGTGGAAGACACACAACCCCTTTCAAATGGATCACGAAACTAAGCAAGACCGAAAAAAAAAAATAATGAAGAAAAATTAATGGGACAAAGAAACCAACACACATACTTTTAATTACTCAAGTAAGTTAGATAGTACAAGAAAAATCTACAAACTATACTATATACACTCTTCTTCATACTGTTTCCTTCTTTAATTCCATGAATTAAATTGATTTGTTTCAAGATTTCTTTTACTTTCCTTCGTAGTCTAACAGATTCGTGTAGTATCTTCTATTTTATTGTGTTTCTGTTTTATAAGTGTTTCTGTTTTTAGGTATTTTTCAGTTCTTATTTGCACAACCAATTGTCTGTCAAGACATTTGCCCTAACGCTTTTCTTTGTTCTTTTCGGAGAACGCTTTTTGAGTAATCCCAAAAGAAAAAGAAAAAGAAAAAGATAATTCTACACTAACTTCGAAGGTAATTAAATTACACTAACACACATCTTTTTTTAAGGCGCTTGATTACAATTGTGTAAATTGATGTGTCTCTTAAGAGAGGTCTTGTTTCAGAAAACAGATACTTATAACTATTACCAGTCTAGTTGTTTCTGGTTATATTAGTGGTCGTACTAAGAATAATGAGACTTGTATGACTGTGGGAAATTGTCCATTATCATGACTACATAACCCTAAAAGGTAATAATTTTTTATTTTCAACTGTGGATATATTTGAACAGAAAAAATGGCTCGATGTATTGTCGTTTCCATAGTTCAATTGTATTCTTATTGTTCAAATATCTTTTTTTCTGTCGTTTTCCAAGTGTTCAAAATTCTCCTAATCGAGCGTCTGTCATTAGGATTAAAGAAGGTTATAGAGGAGTAAGATTAGAGAATAGGTGTGTGTCTTGTTTAATTGCACGTCATTCATTTTTTATTTATATAAACCATATTACTAATACAATATTCTACACTAAAGGTTATGTCATAATCAATAGCAAAACCAGGACAAGATAAAAAAAAAATTATTTAAAATTGGCCTTTGGTTCAAAAGACTAACTCTATCAATTCCCTTATACAGTTGAATGTTTCCACGTGACCACTTCATAGTCAATATTACTTTACTTTTTACTATTATTATCAATAATTATTATAATTATTATTCTGTTTAACCTTTTGATCTGCAGTCATTTTTTTTTTTTTGGAATGAAGCATCATTTTAGGATAAAACGGTACGCTGTACACACCTCAAAAGAAAATAAAAACACGACCAAACTAAAGTCGCCCACAAGGATTAACGAAAAAGAAAAAGAAAAAGAACTGAACCAGGAAACAGGAGAATAGAAGAGGAGGGAAGAGGAGGGAAGAGGAGGTATGCATTCGTGCAGATAAGTTAACTCCGAGGAGAAATCGAAAGGAAGACATTCTTCTACTCATTACAATATTGTAGATATGGTGCAAAAGAAAAAGTTTGAATTTAGTGTTGTGGTAAACCATCCTAATAACCTATTGTCACTTCAGACACATAATTAAGACTGTGTGGAAAGTAAATCTAGAACCATTGATAGCTACAGAAGGAATGAAAGAGAGAGAACTAGAAAAAAAAATTGAACCTTAACAGTCGTCTTTACAATTTTAAATTAGTACATCAAAGCAATTACAAGAGAAATACAGGGGAGGAGTAAAAAGATAATAATGCTAATAATAAAAAAAAAAAAAGGAGAAGGTGCCAATGCATACTCTTTTTCTTTCTTTCATTTAATAAATCATACATTGCTAAGCAGATTAATTTAACTAGAAAAATTACCGAAGATAGACATTCCAGAATGTACTCGTTTTTAAATCACATGAATTGCTTCCCAGTTCAATCTGAAATTTTCAACTTGCAATAACAGGACAGAACGCACGAACGTTCGCGCTAGGTGTCCGCGCACACTCGGCCGTTCGTTTTTTTTTTTTTTATTTTTCGCAACCAAAAATACCACAATAACTGTACATTTTGTCTATTCTATATCATATCTATTAGCAATTACATACTTGTTAAAAATATCAACAGCAAATATAAATTCCCCATTCTGTACCCCATCTTCAACTTTAGTACATTCAAAGATCCTTCTGAAAATCCGTTGCTCTTGTCGTTCTTGAATAATCTCCCTACGTTTCAATTGTTCTTGTGTATCCGGAAATTCACTTCTCATGAATCCTGGAGGTGATTGAAATTTATCAAAAATCTGACTCATGACATCCTCAAACTTTCCAAATTTTTGCACCTCGGGTTTATCCCCGTATACTTTAATGAATTTTTCATATTTTTCTTTACTTTTGATATTATTCCGTTTGATGAATTGCATTTGTGCATTAAGTTTGTAGTTCTTATTAGGAATGAAATCTCCATGGTCCCATTTGATTACTTTGATTGGATGCATCCTGAAATTTATTTTAAAAGATGGATCATTGTTGAAAGCTTCTATATAAAATTTCTCACGGAATTTTCGTTGTTGAATGGTGGTGGTATATTCGGGTGGGATTTGGATAACCGGGAGAGGTGAAGGACGAATGAATTGTGAACTGGCAACTAAATCTTCGGGAGCCTCTTGTGAGTCTTCTATAACTTCTATTTCTTCTTGTTCGTGTTTTTTGTTTCTGGCTGTTTTGTTTTTGAGAATTTGTTTCGTTGGCGATGAAAGCAATTCACCCTTGGTTGGTGACGATTGCAAATATTGCTCTATTTCATTCTGTAAATCCAAGCTTGAGGAATATTGCGTTGACATTATCTCACCATTTGTTTTACCTTGTGAGTTGATAACTTGCAGTGGATTTGCCCTGGTTTGTGAATTTTGTCTCAGTCCAATTTCTTCTTTTTCCGCCCTTGCTTCATCTTCAGTTGACCGACTAACTTCGACTTCAATAGGGTAATCCTTTTCAAAATTGAGCTTTGCATCAAATCGAGGGACTTTTCTCAATGGACCAAAATCTTTGGTTTTGGTATTAAAGTAGACCTTTCTTTTGGGACTCACACCTGTTGAACCCTGTGATGAAAACAAAATTTGTGATTTTCGAGGCGAAACTCTGATCTGACTCTCATTTTCTTTATCTTCTATGTCGCCATCTTCAGAATCGGAATATTGTGTAGGTAGGAGGTGATAATTTTCATACATAGATTTAGTCAATCTGGAATCAAACAAATTCGGTTTGTCCCTAGGCTTCAGAAAATTTTTATTGGCAGTTAGTGAAACATGCTTTTTGATGGATGGTGGTTCATCTGGAGACTTACGGGTTGGTAGTTCTTCGGGACTTTCTTTGTTTTCCAATTGTCGTTTTAGTAGTTCAATCTCATCATCTTTTGCAACGAGTCTCTGTTTTAGTAGTTTGATCTCTTCTTCTAATTTTTGTATCTTTTCACTATCTTTACGTCTTGTATTCTGAAATTCTTTATCTAATAGTCCAAGGATCTCCTTTGTGAATTCTGGTCGTAGTCCCAGCATGGTTACTTTTGGTTGTCCCAAGTTTTGTTTACGTTTTGTCAATCACAGCCAATGTAGAAAAAAAGTTTCGCTCTAGTAATCGTTAAAAAAAAAGAGTATGGTAGAACAATCAACAACCAAAAATTTCAAAAGACGAGAATTTTTTCTATCATCATCGCTAGTAAGAGAACAACAACTACAACAACCACAATAACCACAACCAATCAATTATGTTTGGATCAACATCACAACCATCAACAACCCCATCATTTGGAGGATTTGGATCCAACACAACTGGTGCATCTGCATTCGGTGCCAAACCAGCAGTTGCCAGTGGAGGATTGTTTGGTTCATCAAACACAACAACAACAAACCAACCGGCAGCTAGTACTACTGGTGGTGGATTGTTCGGAGCCCAACCAGCTACTACTAATACTAATACTGGTGGATTATTTGGTGCCAAACCAGCCGCAACAACGGCCATAGGAGGTGGATTATTTGGCTCAGCGCAAACCAATGCCAATACCACTGGTGGTGGGTTATTTGGCAGTCAGCCACAACAACAACAACAACCACAACAAGCAGGAGGGTTGTTTGGATCAAACAATCAAACTCAACAATCAGGAGGATTATTCGGTGCCAAACCTGCTACAACTTCAACCGCAGGTGGTGGACTTTTTGGAAGTCAAAACAATACAACAGCAACATCTACTGGAGGGGGATTGTTTGGCGCTAAACCTGCAACTACAACTGGCGGTCTTTTTGGGGGCCAACAACCAGCAACTACTGGAGCAACTGGTGGATTATTTGGTGGTGCCGGTGCTTCTACTAGTAGTGGTGGATTATTTGGAAGCAGACCAGCAGCAACCACAACCGGGGGATTATTTGGTGGCCAAACACAACAACAACAACAACAACAGCAACAATCCATACAGCAACAGCAACCACATTTAACTGCCATGACCAGAGTAGGGGATTTACCTGCTAATATTAAGAATGAATTGGAACAATTCGACAAATACATCAACACTCAACATTTAATTGCTACCACTTTGAATTCTGATATGACCAAACATGATAATTTAATAAATACCATTCCGAAAGATATAAATTATTTACAAAACAAAGTATTATCTACAAAGCAAGCATTGAAATTCGATTACAACCAATTGTTAAATTTGAAAAACTTGAATAATGAAGTGACTGAAGATATAAATAAAATAATGCATTTGATATTGCAATTGAGTACACCAGGGACAAAATTATCCAGTTCGTTTCAATTGAATGAATTTTTCATCAAGAAGATAAAGAAGTATTATGAACTATTGAATTATTATGAAAACGTGATTAAAGAGATTGACGGAATTTTGTCAGGATTAGAAAAGAGTTGTACCGAAGGATTCGGCAATTTGTTTAGCATTGTTGCTGTCATCAAATCTCAATATAAATTGTTCATGGAACTATGTGAGACGATGGCCCAATTGCATAATGAAGTAAATAGATTAACTAAGTAAAAGAAGTAATAAAGAGGACTCATAATGTATTATTAGTATTATTAATTATCTTTAACATCTTACATCGATTCCTTTTCTCATTTCTGATTCTCTGATCTCAAACATAATTTGAGCACCAACGAATAATGCACAAGATGATACAACAAGGAACCTTACTCCATCAAAAGTCTTGAACAAATCATGTAATAATTTCCACATTCCATCAGTGCCCAAACAAAATCCAATCAAATTGGCAATCATCATCATCCAAATATTAATAACGGCACCAACACCACACAAGTACCTAAACCACCATTGTGAATTATATTTCCTAAACACCATAGTGGCAGTAATTTCCGGAATCAAAAACACCACCACTAACCAACCCCACATTAGTAACTTTAATTCGATATCGTGCCAAATGGCAACAAAACTAAACACCAATAAACTGTTCAATATTCTATATTTGCCACCACCGCCCATAGGAACATAGATGTATCTAATTATCCAGCGATTATACGACCTGTGCCAGGCTCGCCAGAATGACAATGCGGAGAAATTGTTATCCATACAACGAATCATGTTTTCCGGTGGATCAATTCCATCAAGTAATGACCATAATCGGAACAATCTCCATGGAATTAATAATTTCAACCAAATTATGTTTAAATTGAACATCCCTAACATGGATATTTGGAATGGGGAATCGCCTTCCCATGCTTTGGCCTTGGATGCAGCAACAACATACATGAAATGCAATATGAATTCTAATGTTAATAAACAAAATATGAATCGGATAAGGTACATTATAATACGACGATAGTCCTTGGTTGATGCTGACTGTTGATAATCTGATTGATAGATGTAATCATTGAAGGTAAGAATCGGACCTGCGATGAACAATGGAGTATATGTGAGATATGCAATATATTTGAAGAAATTGTACTCTTCAATAGGTAATGGAGCAGTTAATCTTTGACGATCATCAAGGTTCAACAACGATCCATTTACTTCGTCTTTAGGTGCTCCCATGTCTTTCAATTTCTCTTCTCGTTCAAGATAATCATAATTGAATGAAATCATCCGAAGTAAGGTGAAATTGTAGAAAACATCCCATCGTGGAATTATTCCTGTATAACCGGTCTTGAAAAAACCAAGTCCTAATGTATAACCACCATACCATTCGTTAAAGAATAATGATGAAATTCCATATATCCATGTAGTCCACAATGCAACTTTACGGTTCTTGATGTATTTACCAATGGCATAGTTGACAATCAAATGTATTGCTAATTTTATGACATTAACTCCATGTGCCCCAATTAAAAAGACAATTCCAAAAACAAAGTCAAAATAAGTTCTCCTTGCTGTAGGAATAACTCTCGACAAAACTCGTCTTATGGTCACATGAATTGCTATTAATAGACATAGCAATGGGAAATTATTTCTGAAAAATCGATACTGTTGGTCAGAATTATCCACTTTTCTTCCAAACAACCATCCTTGACTTAATAAGTGTTCGAATTTTGGATAATTTGGATTCCCTTCATTAGCAGATTCCATTCCTGCTTTAAACATCAAAGGAACGACTATTAAAAATACAAGATAGTATAGTTTAAACTCAAGAGTTGACCATCGTGATTTGGGATTAGCTCTTTTTATAATTGATTGTCGTTTGGCAGTGTTAGCAGTTGGGTTTAATCTCGTGTCTAATGTTTCTAATGAGAACAACTTTAGTATATCCGAAACATATGACATTGGAGTATTTGATTTTGATTTTGATGTTGTTTGCTACTACGATTACTACCACCAATCCTTCGTGTTCTCTTCTGTCGTTGTTTTTTTTTTTTGTTCCTTCTCACTGACCCTGTGGTGGAGGAGGTGGAGAATCAAAAGCAAAGCAAACGAAAAACTTTACAAAATTTTCTTTCTATGAGGAGAGATCCTAGAACATCTACCAGATCATGCCTAAAGATAATCACCAGGAGGATGACTTCACCCGTCGTCCAAATCCAAAAGGTTGGTCAGCACCAAAAGCGCCCTACAATCCATATGATCCAAATGATATAAGACCAGCAGAAGGGTATCCATCTGAATTCAAGATTCCAGGACAAGAACCAAGTGGGTTTTCATCTTTGCCTAAAAATCCAACTCAATATCAAAAAATGAATGAGATTATGGAACAATTGAACTATAGTACCAGACCCCAATCGGATTTATACCCGGGACAATATAAAGTATTACGAAAAATCGATAGTAATAAACGGTTGAATCTTGGATCAAGGTATTTCGGAACTTTGATTACATGTGGGCTAGTTCTTTATGGTGCATTCTTCTATCAGTGGAATGATGGAAGGGAGAATGTGTTTAGTGATTTTTACAGATTGAGGTTGAAATTAAAGGAACAATTATTAGGTGGATTGAATGAATCTGACTATGATGCTTTATACCATCCTAAATCTGCCGGTATTGTGGTCAAGAATGTGAAAGATGCAGTTTATATTCCTGATGATATGAGAAAAACCAAAGAAACGGAGTTTAATTTGAATAGACCTAGTGAGAAGCATGTTTTGGAAGCACAAAGAATCCAACAACAGAGTGAGGAACGGTTGTTGAAAGAATTGGATTTCCATAAAGAGTTTGCAAAGAGTTTTGGAATAGATCCTAAGACTGTTGCAGCAGAAGAAGAAGATGCGATAAAACAAGAACAAAAACCTAGAAAGAAATGGTTTGGAATTTTTTAGATGTATATTATTTATTGGTAAAATTGTATATAGACACGAACGGGTATGGAGTTATCGTACTTTTCGGATTTAATTCTCACAAAAAAAAACGACGCACCTCCTCTCTCTCCCCCTCCAGAGGCCGCAGAACGACCTCTTTTGAAACTTGCTCACTACGTGAACTACTGTGTGACCTATTATTACTTGCTAAGAAAGCTCATCCCCTGTAGTACAAACGGGTAAAAATCACATGAGAGTTCCTGCGCGTAATTACTCTGTAGAGACCATCAACTTATTCATCGTATCGCGACACAGAACGAGAGACAGAAAGCGAAGATCTCGTTTCTTTTTTTCTTCGGTTCTGTTTGATATATTATTCTATATATTGCTTCTATTTCTTTTTTTTAATCTCTCTTTCTTTATACGGTTATTAATAGTTGTGTCCTTTTACGTTACTAAAAAGATTATGCCAGTTCATGAAGAGATACCGCTAATATCATCCTTGTATAACATCACGGTGTTATTTTGGAAAGCTTTCTGGCTATCTTTTTTCTCATTGTTTGGATTTAATCCATATCAAGAAAAACAGCCACAAACTACTAGTACTACTAGTACTACTAGTACTACTACAGATTACAAAAATGATACCGATGGTTTCAAGGCTAGAGTAATTGACTCAAGGGATATTAATGACATTGTCGAAGCCTCGGGTTATAAAGTCAGAGAACATGTTGTAACCACTAGAGACGGGTATTTGTTGGTAATTCACAAGTTAGAGAACCCTAAATTGGTCAACGATAAAGCTCATGTAAATTCCTCAAAAATTATCTATTTCCATCATGGATTAATGACCAATTCTGAATTGTTTGTTTTGGGAAGCACCAAGTTGAAAACATTGCCATATATTTTGGTAGATATGGGATACGAAGTCTGGTTGGGTAATAACAGGGGTAATAAATATTCAAGAAAGCATTTAAAATTATCGGCTTCCGAGCCTAAATTTTGGGATTTCTCATTAGATGAATTTGCATATTATGATATTCCTGATAGTTTAACCTATATCAAGAACTACTACGAGATGGTTCTTCCAAATCCGATCAATCCCCAGATTGTTTATATTGGGTTTTCACAAGGTTGTTCTCAGTTGTTTGCCAGTTTAAGTTTGTATCCTCATTTGAATACCCAGTTGAGAATGTTCATCGGATTATCACCTGCAATCATCCCTCAGAACTTGAACCATCCTGTTTTCAAATTGCTTGTCAATCAAACTGCTGATGACAATTCATTCTTGTACAGTTTGTTTGGAAGAAGAGCAATCTTACCATCAGTTGCATTTTGGTCCACAATGTTGGGTCCACCTTTGTATGAAAAAGTTGTTGATATCTGTTTGCAATTGTTGTTTGGTTGGAAAGGGGAGAATATATCCCATTTGCAAAAAGAAATCGGATATCCTCATATGTTTTCCAACTCATCGGTTAAATCCTTGTTACATTGGTTTCAGATTATTCGAGCAAGAAGATTTCAAATGTTTGATGAAACTTGTACATATGGAGTGACTAAATTGTCTGCATTTAATAAACACCTGAAATCAAGAGGGAACAGAGTAGCACCATTCCCAATTACTGATCACTTAAATGTGCCAATGGTTCTCTTCTATGGAGATCATGATATTTTGGTAGACGTAGAAAAGATCAAGAGTTTGGTCTTGGATAATAATCAAAAAATGAAGGATAAATTAGAGTTTATCTTATGTCCTGGATATGAACATATGGATACGTTATGGGCAGAAAATGTTTACCATGATGTTTTCAAGACGGTAATTGAGAGATTGGAAGCGATCGAAGTTCCCCAAACAATTGACAATGAACCTATAAGTGAGCTAATTAAAGATGATGCAAAATCAAACAGTAGCTATACACATGTCAACAGTTTGAGTAGCAGTTTCATCAATGAGAAGTCACCAAATGGAGGTTTTGCAAATTTGAGAAATGTTAATGGCAGTTTCTTGGATGATAAAACTCCTACTGGAAGTTACACAAATATGGAAAAAGTAGATGATTTTTTCCTGAATGAAAATAACAAAGAAAACGATGTTACTACCTGGTGATGTTTTGCATATTTTTGAAGAAGCACGGATTTTTTTTTTTTAGGGCTAGAAATTTTGTATTTAAAGCTAGAAATATTTTATAGATGTAGATTTAGATTTTTTTTTTTGGTTAGAATATGGTTTGAATGTAAATATATGAATTTATGACATACAAGAGTTTTGTAGAAGTTTTCCGATGAAGTCGTCTCTATGCCCTAATTACTGGAACTTTCTCTGTTGACATTTTCAATGTTTCGTGTCTCTACCAAATACATCTCATATTTAAACAACTTTTTCCAAAGAAAATTTTTTTCAAACTTTTTTTATACTTCTTTTCTTTTCTTCTTTAACGCAAAATTCACAGCCATTAACAACGTCAAAGCGTTCCTTCGAGGTTGAACCCATTTGGCGTTCTTGACCCATGACCTTTGGAATATTGTTGTGGGGAAGGGGCAAAGCTTCTCCTTTCGAGAGGGTGTTTTGTTCTTTTCTTTTTATTGGTGGACTGGAGACTAAAATTCATTGATCTTGGGTGCAGCGTCTCATCTGTTGAATAAAGATTTCGGTCTTTATTTCTAAGGGTTAACCTTCGTGTGCCCGTATGGGAGATGGTGCAATGATTAGTGAGACATATTCTTAATTAAATTAACATTGTCTTATGTTATTGACTGTAAATATGAACGACCTAATTTCTAAACTCATCTCTACCTTATGGCTAAATGATCGTTTTATGTGAATTGTGAGATCTAAATACTCTCGCTATCACAGCTTCAAACTGAGGTAAAGATCACACTCAAATATTTTACACTTTAATTTAATTGTGTATCTTATTGGGGAATTCTGTCAGAAAAAAAAAAAATTAAAAAATCAAGCCGCAGCAACTACTGGTGTTCTTTTACATGTATCCCCCATTAACTAGCTATGAAACCCCTATATCTCTTACTATGTTGTGGTATGACAGCCACTGCATTGGTTAATAGTTCATTGGAAACTCCTGCACCATTTCTTCCTGTCAATGCCACTATTCCAACTTGTTCAGACGTTATTCATCAACCACACTCGCAACAATGTCAATTTATCAAAGACAAGAACTGTAGATCAGAAGGAATAACCAATTACTTTCAGTTCTATTATTGTAAATACTCATTTTTACATTCTTGGGCCATCATTCCTTTGGGCATTCGTCTATTGACGTGTTTTATATTGGTGGGAATCACAGCCTCGGAATATTTATGCCCTAATCTATACTCCATATCAAAGTTTCTTAAACTACCCGATACATTGGCCGGATTGACATTGTTAGCGTTTGGAAATAGTGCACCAGATGTGTTGGGTACTTATCATGCCATCAAATCCGATTCGTTAAATTTAGCAATTGCGGAATTAATTGGGGCAAGCTTATTTATCATGACTGTGGTTGTTGGATCGATTGCAATTGTTCAGCCGTTTGAAATACCCAGAGAATTGTTTCTTAGAGATTGTGCCATGTATTTTTCAGTGTTTGTCTTGGTTGTTTTGTCTTTGATGATTGGGAAATTGTTGACTATTATAAGTGTGTTATTGGTGATGATTTATGCCGTACACGTTGGAGTGGCAATTTATTCACATTCAAAGAAAAAGGCAAGAATCGCTAAACTATTAAGAACTCAAAGATCAAGAGGTCAGTATTCTGATGGAAACGTCAATAATAACAACGAAGAGATAGACGAGATCTACCTTGATGGAATTGCTTCGTTACCAACAATAGATGATTTAGATTTAGAACAAATCAAACAGCAAGTGGATGATATTGCAGAATTGCCTAGTCGTGATCTAAATGCTGCTAATGTTGGTAATTTCGGTTTGAAAATGTTATTGCATGATTTATCGGAACACTCCAAAATGAAAGGTTCCATCCTGTTGACTTCTGAAAGACCATTAACTGTTGATGAAACGACTCCAATCGAAGTTACTTCCCCCAGACAAGATCTGACCCCTCGTTTTTGGTTGGGTATAGTATTCCCACAATTGAAGTTATGGAATGAGTCAAGTTTATATGATCGTGCCTACATGGTTGTAACGTTACCATTGCAGTTCATGTTAAGAATTACCACTCCAGTTAGAGATGAAGATACAATCAACGAAATAACAAATGATATCTACAATTTCACATATGACGATAACCCAGTGCCAACTTTTAATTATGTTTTCGACAAGGGCCTAATTCTTGTTCAATCATTCTTGGGTACTATATTTTTGTCGTTCAGCTTGTTTGACAAATCCTGGTTATCATTTTTCTTATCATTAGTGGTTGCATCCTTTTCCTTGGTTGCCATATATAACCTATATCCAAACTACGGAACCACAAATTTTATCTCCAACATCAGAATTATCAACTATATTGGTTCATTTTTTGGATTCGTTTTATCAATCTGTTGGGTTTCCCTAGCTGCAGATGAGATTATCAGCATCTTACATCTCGTTTCTATTGTTCTCCATCTAAGTGAAGATATTCTTGGGCTTACTGTTTTCGCCTTGGGTAACTCCGTGGGGGATTTTATTTCCAATTATACTATTGCAACTATGGGTAAACCAATGATGGCATTTAGTGCATGTTTTGGTGGACCGTTGTTGGCTATTTGTAGTTCTGGATTCAGTAGTTTGATCATTGGAGGCGACTATGGAATGAATATGTCATTTACATTATCGATAATCTGTATTTCCTTGTTTGGAACTTTGTTATTTTTGGTCTATATTATTCCTAAGAACCACTGGATAATTGATAAACGAATTGGTACTATATTAGTTAGTATATGGGTGGTCACATGCTGTCTCGCAATAATAGTAGAGGTTAATTAGACGAACAAACGATAACAAAGTTAATCTTTTTTTTTTAATATGTATATAAATTTTTTTTTTATTTAATATTAATGAAATATACAGCTATACAAGAAATAGTCTTTTGAAGCAATGTAAAAAAAATAGAAGAACAAAAAATTGAAAACCATAAAACCACCTGAAATAACAAAAAGGAAAAAAAAACATAACGAGGACTTGAATCATTAGATTTAATCAACTTCTTCAACAGTTGGACCAGAATCACCGCCACCTGGAGCACCGCCACCTGGAGCGCCACCTGGGAATCCGCCAGCGGCACCGCCTGGGAATCCACCAGCAGCACCGCCTGGAGCACCACCAGCAGCACCATAAGCACTACTGATGATTGGGTTAGCAACAGATTCTAATTCTTTACGTCTGTCTTCATATTCGTCAGTGGCAGCAGCTTGGGAAGCATCTAACCAAGAAATAGTTTCATCAATAGCCTTGGTTAATTTTTCTTTGTCATCGGCACTGATCTTGTCTTTCAATTCACCGTCACTAATAGTGTTTTTCAAAGAATAAGCATAAGATTCCAATTGGTTCTTAGCTTGAACCCTAGTGGATTCCTTTTCATCTTCTTCTTTGAATTTTTCAGCTTCACTGACCATCTTTTCAATTTCTTCTTTGGATAATCTACCTTTATCGTTGGTAATTGTAATCTTTTGAGTTTTACCGGTACCCTTTTCTAAGGCAGAAACATTCAAAATACCATTGGCATCAATATCGAAAGTAACTTCAATTTGTGGAACACCTCTTGGAGCTGGTGGAATACCAGATAATTCGAATTTACCCAACAAGTTGTTGTCCTTAGTTTTAGCTCTTTCACCTTCAAAGACTTGAATCAAGACACCTGGTTGGTTATCAGCATAAGTGGAGAAGGTTTCGGATTTCTTAGTTGGAATAGTGGAGTTTCTTGGAATTAATTTGGTCATGATACCACCAGCAGTTTCAATACCCAAGGATAATGGAGCAACATCTAACAACAAGATATCTTGGGTCTTGGAAGAAGTATCACCGGTTAAGATTGCAGCTTGGACAGCAGCACCGTAAGCAACGGCTTCATCTGGGTTAATGGATTTGTTCAATTCTTTACCATTGAAAAAGTCAGAAACTAATTTTTGGATCTTTGGAATTCTGGTAGAACCACCAACCAAGACAATTTCTTCGACTTGAGATTTGTCAATCTTGGCATCTTTCAAGACTTTTTCAACTGGGTCCAAGGTGGATCTGAACAAATCAGCACACAATTCTTCAAATCTAGCTCTGGTAATAGAAGTGTAGAAGTCAACACCTTCGTACAAGGAGTCAATTTCAATAGAAGTTTGAGCAGATGAAGACAAGGTTCTCTTAGCTCTTTCACAAGCAGTTCTCAATCTTCTTAAAGCTCTTTGGTTGGTAGAAATATCTTTCTTGTTCTTTCTCTTGAATTCTTGAATGAAAAAGTTGACCAATCTGTTATCAAAATCTTCACCACCCAAGTGAGTATCACCAGCAGTAGCTTTGACTTCGAAAATACCCTCATCAATGGCTAACAAGGAAACATCGAAAGTACCACCACCTAAATCGAAAATCAAGACATTGTGTTCACCTTTAGAACCTTTTTTATCCAAACCATAAGCAATAGCAGCAGCAGTTGGTTCATTAATAATTCTCAACACATTCAAACCAGCAATTAAACCAGCATCTTTGGTAGCTTGTCTTTGGGAATCGTTAAAGTAAGCTGGGACAGTAACAACAGCATCTTTCACATTAGTACCCAAGAAACCTTCAGCAATTTCTCTCATTTTGGTTAAAACCATGGAAGAGATTTCTTCTGGGGTGAAAACTTTGGTTTCCCCTTTGTATTCAACTTCAATGTTTGGTTTGCCACCTTTATCGATAACCTTGAATGGGAAGTGCTTGACATCAGTTTGAACTTCTGGGTCGCTGAATTTTCTACCAATCAAACGTTTGGCATCAAAAACAGTGTTAGAAGGATTCATAGCAGCTTGATTCTTAGCGGCATCACCAATTAATCTCTCGGTATCAGTGAATGCCACAAAAGATGGAGTGGTTCTGTTACCTTGATCATTGGCAATAATTTCAACTCTATCGTTGGCAAAATGGGCCACACAGGAGTATGTGGTACCTAAATCAATTCCGACAGCTTTGGACATGTTTTGTATATGATTATTTTTCTTAAATTAAGATGTAGTAGTCTAATAAATCTAATTGATTGAATTAAAAAGAAAACTAAAAGGAGATAGGAGAAATAAAATTAAAGAAAAATTGTTGATTAATTGGGTAGGGTGGGACTGTATTTATAGCATAAGGAAACAGCAAACTTCAGGGGAGAAATTAACTTATGGGGAGAGCTGCAAAAGTACTGCATATAATTTTGTGTTTTTCGATCGAATGTTAAAGAATACCATCGAACCTACTAGAATAAAAAAAAAGGAGAACTTGCTGGAATATACTAGAACATTCAAACTCAAGGTAGCCCAGTACAAGAATCAACATAGAACCTACATGGTATAACCAATTGAGTTACTTCGTACCATTACAAGATCCAATTGGGCATTCAATTGAGCTTACATGTTAGTTAACTGTATCAAAGGGTTGAAAAGGTTACAACAAGCACAAAAAAAATTAAGCCCACAAAAGCTCCAAAAATAAAAGTAGTCTGAAGATTGCTAATTTTTCCATTCGATTCTATGCGACTAAATTTGTTGCAAAATATAGTAACTGGCCATTCTTCCCGTGGGATCCATGGAAAACACCAATGCGACGAAAAAAAAATGCCTCAGCAATTATCATGACTTCCGGAAGATTCGAACCGAAAGTTGAAGAACTCTACGGAATTGTCAACCGCTAAGGGAGTCTATTTTGTCTTTTTTTTTTTTTTTAGGTAACGCTCGTGGAAAGGGGTCACGTTTGGACTAACTGATTAGCCATGGAATTTGGTTTTTGATGAATTGGTAAGAATTAATATGACAATGTATATGGACTATTTGGGTTGTGAGGAGATGTGGAGTCAAGTCATCAATCTTGTAGAATTTAAAAGAAAGATCTGAACCAAATGCGGAACGATAATCTACATACATTATTACATTAGATTTTCTGAAGGGGTAACTATGTATAGGAAATTTTTGGTTCATCCCCTTTTACACGACACTGGATGAATATTAAAATTGTTGCTGGATAGTTGGTATTCATGAGTTAGCAAACGCTATCAGCGATAAGCCGTATATGTATTTCTCTTGTAACAATAGCCTAAACCCTATCCAATAAGGGTGAGCCAAATTTTTGTTATACCTGTAATGCACGTGAAACGTGCTGAAAAAACCTGTAGTGGTTATTGGTTTGAGTTCACAGTAAGTGAAATTGAAATTGGTAGATATACATTATATTAAATACGAAGTGCTGAAATCAATTCTTTGCAAGTTTTACAAGCAGTAACTTGTCTACTATGGTTGATATTTCCGTGTCTCATTTCCGATATATTGTTATTCTCTGCCACAGAAGAATAATTGGAAATCTAGCAAAACTACTCAGTTGGTAACGTTTCATTTTTAATATAATTAAATTTATTAGATTGACTCATTTGCCAAATTACAAATCAAAAAATTAATCTCCTAATAACCTTACTAATTGTGCCTGGTAGGCAATGAAGGAAAAGATAAGCCGAGATTAATATTGAATGCCACAGTGTGGCGGTTGAACTAGCAATACAAACAATTGCATCGCGGTACCTCAAAATTGGCACTCAAATCAATTTTCATTCGCGCAAACAAGAAATAAAAAAGAACGTGTCGCTTTGTTTGTCACTGTTTACATGAATCTTCAGATTGTTTTACACATCAGTTCCAAGATGATACCCGTTTCAACTATATTCTAAAAATCATTATAACTAACACTGGACTTCTTTTAATGATTAAATTGTATATTAAGGATTAAGACCGAAAATTTGATCATCAGCATTATATCCGGCATTTGGTACAAGTTTCTAACCATAGAATGCCACACTAATCAGAACAAACTATCGATGACAATACCAGATATCGGCCCAGCACAAGTGGGCCGGACTCTATAGTGTGTATTGGTGTTAACCCCTTGCTATATATATTCTGAGGTATTTCCAGGGATCATTTGCATGAAGGAATCTCCTGATTTTTAGTGGACAGCAATACAATCAGAATGTCTGAAGAATCTGTTCATTTATTGAACCAGGGTGCAGGATATGGTGTTTTGGTCGGTGTTGGTGCTGCTTTTGCTATTGGTATGATCATAACCACAAAATTGTTGCAAAGGTATCTTCATGAAGATGCCAACAGTACGGAAACTTTCTCAGTTGCAAATCGTTCTGTTGGGACATTCCTTTCCGCATCTGCTGTGTATTCCAGTTGGACATGGTCAACAGAACCTCTATGGGTTGGACTGATGACATATAACT
>JANIWD010000124.1:0-38807 GCA_030557875.1 Candida neerlandica
AGTTTTTATTCGTACTAATTTGGACAGAAGTTTTTGGGCGCACCAGAGTAAGTCACACTAATAAAACTGACCGAATAATTGTGTCGCCACTAATATGAAACAAATGTAAAAACAGTGTATATATTATTTTTTTCGTTTGTTCTTCCATTAGTATTTATTTGTAAGGGGGACACACACTCACGCGGGCAATGAGACTTGAGAAATTGGTTCCATGGAAGAATTTCTTTTCCTTCCACCATTGTGCTTCAAGTGGCGCACAAAATACACAAACAAGAAAGAAAACTTCGTGAAACTGTGTCTGCGAGCACGCCCTCCTACCCAATGGCCACAGTTCCACGACCTGTCACGAGATTTCTGTGGACTCGAAATAATCAGGGTTCATGGAAATATGTTACACTATGTAACTTTAATGTTTTCCTTCATCCGCCCCCTCAATACGTAAATATATATATATAAATACACGTTGCTTTTTTGTATTTTTCTTATCTACAGTACTTTAACAATTTCTTGTCTTTGTTATCACTTTTTTTTTTGCTCTCTTGCTGACACTGTCTTTTTTTTTTATAATTCTTGGAACATATATAAGGTTTGACAATTACAAAAAGCGATAATCGCACAATATGCACTTAGTCAGGTGTAGTGTGCCTAGAAGGTGAGAATTTCACCCTTTTTGGTACCAGTTTATTTAGTGAAATGCATGACATCAAACCACATCTGAATTCAGTTCATCTCCTTTTTTTGTTGTTTTTGCCCAGACGCGTCTCGGCTCTGCGGTCAGTTTCTCGGATTTTAACTTACGGGATGCACGTGCCTGCAGTTAGTCCTTTTTTTTTCTGTCTTTCTCTCATTCTCTTTCTTCGTAGTTATTCCCATAACTGCATTTGTATCAGTATGTATTATATTTTCTATAACCACTAAGCCGTCGTGCACGACACCACAAGCACCACAAAATTTAATTTCCTGTTTCTCTGTGTCGCTCTTTTTCTATTTGCCTTTTTTGTTGAACTTACACACACACACACATACATACTTCGAAATCCGGTTATCAGAAATAATACAGTGTACCTTGAATCTACATCCCCACCAAAGGCAAGAAGAAAAAGGTACCCCTTCACCAATGCTGCTTCAAACGATAAATGGTTTACGAATACTCACGTTATCAGACATACAGGGTAATTTCGATGTCTTGACAAAATTGTATCACCAATACCTGCCGGTAGACGTAATAATTCATACAGGAAATTTCGGGTTTTGGGACATCAATACAATCCACGAATATAAGGAGCTCAACTATTTCAAACAGATAGTGGCATTCCTGGAGGTTTTAGAAACCGAGTTGATAGACCAATTAAACAACTTGAGTAAAATTAGCAACAACAGCAATACCGACGAAATATCCATATTCAAGACCAAATTACTATCTTCAACATCTTCGATAAGCCAGTTCCAACAGTATCTTAATGGAGAAAAATCATTCCCCTGTCCTGTTTACACAATATTTGGACCCTTAGATGACCCGAAGATAATTGATAAATTGCAAAACAAGAAAATTGTGATTCCAAACTTGCATCTAATAGACCATAAGAATAATTACGAAATCAAAACCGCAGAAAACGTGCCTAATATCAAGCTTTATGGATTAGGAGGCACGTTAAAAATCCATAGTTTATTTGATAATGGTAATCTTAACTACTTGGGAGTTTCTGGGAAGTTGGGTGAATTATGGATATCCTTATTGCAGATCGCCGAATTATACACTAGTGTGACGAACTCCAAGAGCATATCAGATACCACCAAGAACTCCACAATTAATATATTTATAAGCCATGTACCGGTCGTTAAAGCTCCGTTGTTGGAACATTTGGCAATTATAACGCATGCGGATTTCACCATCAGTCAGGGTTTGCATTTCAGATACCCCGTCATGGGGAACGGTATGAGTTTTGTTGATAGTATGGGTGGATCCGCCGGTTATGTAGAGAATTATCGGTCGAAGTTTTCAAGACTCCGAATGATTTTGGGTGAGCTATGGTTAGTATTGAAGGATGAATTATTGGAATTGTTGCTACATTCGGATTCCAGTGATAGTTTGAAGAACTTAATCGAGTTGGGGTTGAGTTTGTTTGACAAGATCCCTGTTTCTGTTAATGATTCGCTGGATAAGATAGTTCCATTGAGTTTATATCCAGACGACAACCAAGAAATGAACAAGAAATTATTAAAACGAATCAATGATTATTATTTCCAGGCATATTACAACTTGTGGCACTTCAATCTATGCGATCACAGTCTGGAATCCAATAGCAAACACAATGTGATGATTTTCAAGCTTGACAATGCAGGGAATTTCAATTTGGACTACTGCACGAGTCAAGGGTTTAATTTCAATTTCAAATTACAGGACAGCGATTCAGACACTAATGGGAAAGATGAAGGTGGTGGTCAAGATGAAGATCATGAAGAATATATAAGGCAACCACATTCTACGCACAAATCGTACCGTGGACCTTCTCGAAGAGGCGGGGGAAGTAATTCCAGAGGTAGAGGAACCAGAGGAAATGGAAGAGGTACATTTTACAGAGGAAGGCGTGGTGGTAATGGAGGTAGTAGCAGACCATCACGTTAATAGACAATATTATAAATAGCATTGTATATTCTTTGTTTTTTTTTTCTTATATATATATATGTATATTTATAATCGTTTTAAAAATACCAACTGAATATGTATATGAATAATGTACATTAATTTAAATTTTTGGCTTTCAAAGCTTTGTTAATTTATTGCTGTATATGAATCCTCTAATGATGTTCAAAAGGTTTTTTAAGGCCAAACATAACTGGTCCTTCTTCCTTAATTCTGTACATAATCCAAAACCACATAGCGGCACCAACAAATTTGGCTCCCCATTTTATATGAGATGGAACGTGTGGTGGGGCCACTGGGCCGTGTCTAATGTATTTAACAGGATGTCCACCAGCCATTGTATTGATTGTCAAAGGTAAGGTAGTGTTGTCGATGTTGTGCAAGTACTCATTGAGTATTTTTTTGCTCCCTCTTTCTCTCTTACTTTCGGTTCACTTTGGTTGGACAAATAATTTTCTGGTGCTCACACGCATTAAATATTCTAGTCACAAGACTCTTGATCACGTGGATTTTTGCAGCACATTTCACCTCTCTGGCTTTTATGTTGTTTCTTTTTTTTATCTATTTTATTTTGTTATCATACATGAGTGTCAAATTCTTAACTCCTTTTTATGATGTGTCTAATTAGTCTTCTTATTCAATTACTTACATGGTGAAAGTTTCATGTTATTCTGCTTTTTATTAAGTTTCATTAAAACATGACAACGCCAAACTAGGCAAACGTAGATCGAGTCCCATTTCTTTAGTTTTATCTGGTAATGCCTCGTTTGTTTGAATATTTCACCATTGCCCTTTTAGTCAATTTTTTCTTTTCAACCATTGATCAGCATGGAGAAGTAGTGGTAGCCTCGTGCAGTTGATCTACGGATTATGTTCCCGAGAAAGATTGACAATCCTAATTGAGAAAAAAAAAGATTTCGGGGAAGGAGAAAATCCCATTTTGCGTGTTGGAGGACCTTATTATTCACAACCAAAAAGCTTTCGGGTATATGAACCTCGGTTAAGAAGTTCGACTACTAAAATAATTAGCCTGGTCTAATGGTTTTTGAAAATTTCAGGACTTTTGTCGACTATTTGTTATTTGTTTTATTTTGTTTTATTTGAATTTTGGAGGGGAAGGAGGGCTCCCTCCCCCTTTCCCCCGTTCCTCTCTTTCTTCCTTTTTTTTATATATATCTTAGTTGGATTTCCGATGTTATGTGTTTCCCCCTCCCTCCCTTCCTCCCCCCTGAATCTTTCTTGTTACGAGATTGTTAAGGAGAAAATGAGATTGGAAAAACAAAGGAAGGACAAAAATGTTAAGGTGGAGTTTGCGGAGTTTGCGGACTTTTGTAGTTACACTTTATTTTGTATGAATCCGATAATTTGAATTAACGCATGTGTGAAACTAATTATGACAAAAAAAACCGTTGTGTCATCTTCTACAGGATGATGAACAATACAAAAGGTAGAACAGAACAATAAACTCACCTTATCGCACTCCATTATAGAAAAATTTCTTCCTTGCTGATGGTACACTTAATTACACCTCTAATTAACAAAATTAAAATAAATAATATTAAAAAAAAAACATCAGTTCATTAAGTCAGCGAATTACGGTGCATTTCGGAGAATATATGTAATATATGCAAAACGGCCAATGCATAAAGCACATCTGGTTACTCTCTTCATTCTAACCTGAAAGGGAATAAGAAGCTTCTTTAGTATATCTGCACCAAACGGACAAAACACTCAACTTATAGAACATGGGAGGAAGATTAGAAAATGAATGTGGTTGTAACCTTGTGAGTTCAAGAAAACCCTGGATATGAGTTGTTAATTCTTACCCAGAAAGCTCCGATAATATTGTTCTGCAAGTTTGGTTTAAGCGAACACTCTCATTGTTGTTGCAACAACGTATAAACTCATGACCGTGATTTTCAAGGCGAGCATATCCATATTTAGTAATTTCTGCATGTTGCGTTAAAATGCAGCATGTCCTAATCTGACCTTTTGTTATTCGCAGTAACAAGCAAAAGTATAAGGATAATAAATTGGTTAACATTTTGTTCTGAAACGTCGAACTAGAGTAGAGGGAACAAAAGAACGAGTTTATATGTATGTGCTTTATGTTTTTCTATTTTCCAAATTCAGAGGACAACCACTGATACAGCCTTCTTTTTTTTTTTTTTTACTAGTGTGTTTGACGATTAAGACAGATTGTTTTGGTTTTGTTTTTTTTTTCTTTATTTTGCTAGCGTGAATTCTTTATTCGTTTCGAGAAGAATGTTTTCCTAGAGTTTTGAAGTAAGTCTGGTGATTAAGAACAAGTATTTTGTTCAACGAACTTAACCGTTTTACAAGGTGCAGTTTAGAACATGAATATATATTTTTTTTTTCTTTCTCTCACCACTATGATGTTTTACATCTTTGGCCCCAAACACCTGAGCATATTTTGATTTTTTTTTTTTTGCAACCTCAAGAAACTTATGGAACATAGGGCGAGTAGAATTTTTTTTTTTTTAAATACATCATTGTATATTTTATTTTATATAGATCGTTAAGACATTACATTTATTATATTTTTTGGGAATATATAAAGGAAGGACGTAAATATATTAAATGAAGTTTAACTCTAGAAAAAACAAGAATAAAACCCATCAAATATAGTAAACAAAAAGGTTTGGTACTATCAAAAAAATGTGAACCAAAATTAAATAATAATCATTAAAGGAGTGACGAAGAATGGAAAAGGACATTATTATTATTAGGAACATTAAATAAGCGTGTGGAACTAAGGGGGTTGTGTATGATGGGGTTTATAAATGACAAAAGTAACAAGGAACAAAACAAAAATAACTGGAACAAATAATCAAAAAAAAAAAATCAAAATCAAAATCAAAAAAGTCAAACTGAATAGTAAATAAAATAAAATAAAATAAAATAAACAAACCAAAGAACTAAATATCAAATAAGTTATTGAGCTGAGTCAGACCCACTCATTGGTAAGTTGGAGGTGGATGATAAATAAGTTGGATATTGCGGTCTGCTAGTAGAACGATCCTCTTGGCGAACAGGGTAAAAATTCTCATGTTTTAGTTGAATTTGATGATGATGTTGTTGTTGTTCTTGTTCTTGCTTAATCCCCACGGTAGGAGGTTGTGGTGGTGGAGGAGCATGAGGGCCATTAGTACTAGCAATACCAAGTGGTTGTTGCAATTGTGGTTGAATTGGCGGCGGTGGAGCATGAGACATGTGGTGACTAGAGACAAGACCAGGTTGAGCTTGTTGAAGTTGTTGGGCTTGCTGTTGTTCTCTAGCTTGTAATTCACGTTCTTGAGCTCTTCTCAAATCACGTTCATGTAATCTATAATGTCTAGTCATGTTTGATTTGACAGAGAACAATTTACCGCAACCATCCCAAGGACACTTGAATATCTTCTCACCAGTATGCGAATAATAATGAGTTTGTAAGGATGAAGGACGCTTGAATTGCTTGTTACAGATACGACATCTGTTTCTTTCTGCAGTCTCAGGGGTCATATCATGAACAGTGGCTGTGTGTCTTCTTTTACGTCCTTTTCTTGGTGGTGGAGCACCTGAGGACAATTGTCTGCTTGGGTCTAATAAAGGAGTAGCAAAGTGAGAATTGTCAGCAATATAATTGGTAGCTAATGGAGAAACATCATAGGAATGGGATTGATGTTGAGTGGAGTTTGGTGGGGTTGCTCCAATTTGGTTCAAAGGTGGTAATGAAGGAACCAAGTAGTTATATTGATCAGAACTGAAATGAGGAGTAGAAACGGTGCCAGAAGAAGCAGTTTTATCGATTGGAGTAACAGAGGGCACACCGGATTGTCTTGGTTCATTCAATGGGTACTGTTGCAAGTTTGTAGTGCTGTTATTGGAGACAATTCCTTGGTTGTAAGCGTAGCTTCTTGAGGCCTGTAAATAGTAGTTCTCGTTTTGACTAGAGGACTGAGAATGGGAATATCCCTGTTGCAGAGTTTGAGAAGCAGGAGTTTGTTGTTGTTGTTGTTGCTGGGATTGCTGTTGTTGCATCATCAATTGTATTTGTTGTTGGTGTTGAGCTTGCAATTGATGTTGTTGGTAGCCCTGTGGGGCAAAATACTGTTGAGGATAATCCATGAATTGTGGTGGTAAACTTGATTGGACTTGAGAATAAGGCATATTGGACGAATTATCTGTTGAATTATTGGCAGGTTTATTAGGAATATTTTTGTTATTATTCTGATTTGGGCTATTTGACATTACTTGGTAAAAACTTAATACATAGTTAGATTAATAACAATATGTATATGAAAGGTGGAAATGGAAATATAAGGGTTAATCAATTGAAGAAAAAAAAACTTTGATAATAAAGCGAGCGAAAAAGGTTTTTCTTTCTTGGTTGATAGGTTATATTAGTAATGTGGTTGAAAGCAAAAGAATTTTGGAAAAATAGTCCTTGACAGTAGTTGCAAAAAAATGAACTTGTTTGGTTATTTCTCAAGAAATTAAGTATTCCAAAAAAAGGAAAAAAAAATCGTAAAAAAAAACACTGAAGAAATCGTCTCCTTCAATAGGTATTTATATATGATGGAAAACCAACCCATGATTCTAAAAAATAAAAGAGAAATCTATATGCACAAAGCATTAAACAGTTAACATTTCCTGTTTTACCCTTTACCAGTTCTGTGTTTCAAAAAAAAAAAAAAAAAAAAAGAGACAACCTCCATTTTGTGACACGTATGTTAAGCGGCATAAATGCGGAGGTTATGAGCTGCTAGCTTTGTACTTTTGGAGAACTCGTTCTTGATTTTTATGTCCTTCATTTTCAGAATTGGAAATAAAACCTTCCTTGCATCTTCCTTGTAAACGAAGCAAATCATATCCTCAGTCATCTTGGTTTAAGTTTCACATCATCCAACTCCGATCTTTACATATTTTTGTATAAGGACCGCTTAATTGGGTAAAATGTGCATCTCAAGGCGAGTACGTGAGTACCAAGACAACCCCAGGAGATAAGCAGGGTAACAAAAAGGACTTCAATGCATAGTTAAACGTTTATTTAATGCTAGGTAGTATGGTTGTGAAAGAATGGAAACTGATTGTTAAAGGAAAATATATTACAATACAATACAAAAGGGCAAAGTAAAAGGGCCAACAAACCCAACAATGAGAATTCTAAATTCTGTCATCGACAGTTGATGCATGTCAGAAAAACGAGAACGAGCGAGAGAAGGGAAAACAAAAAAATAAACATCAGAAGCGTCATTGCTGTTTTATTGTTTGTGACACCTACGCAAAACTGTTGATAGCAGTGTTCTGTAGTCGCGGAGCACTTACCGTGAAAGCACAATACGGAGACACTTGACGGTTGTTTTGTTTTTGAGGTAAATGGAAAAGAAAAAATATGTAAATGGGAGAAATGTATCATCATGGAATATTAGGGAACTTGTATTTGAATAATAATTCATGGGCAATTGTCCACATTCTGGTACGTAGTTTTGTGACATTTCCGCTATTGTGTGAATAGAAAATAATAATATTCTTTCTTTCGCTGTGATTGTTTCTATTATTCCCTCAACCTGATTTCTGAAACACAGAGAACCCTGGTTGATGAGCATTAGTGTAGGAATTGACAACAGGCAATATTGTTTGAACAAATCAAATTTTCATTCTCTTTCTTCAATAACATTCTTTAAGGAAATGAATACGTGGTGATGGTGATGATGATGGTGATGATGATGATGATGATGACAAATAGATTACTGAGTCTAGAGTTCCTACACACACACACACACACTTAATATCTTACCATGACTTGCACCAATATCAGGTCATCATAATTTAGACCAAGTGTACAAAATCGTAATGAATTAGACAAAATCCGCCTTTACTAACTTGCGAAGAGGGGTTCCTGTGAGTAGTGGAAAACTGGTACTACACTTAAGGGCATTTCTATGAAGAGAATCACGTCACTACTCCCTTCACTTCTCAGATAACTCTTTAAAAAGCTTTCTTTCTCTGACGGGCAAACTAAGTGTTCTCTCATGAATATTTGTTTTTGCTACAAACTGGCAAACTTCTCGAACTCAGGCGGAGGGGTTAAAAAAAAATTAACAGTGCTGGAAAATCCGATTCGTGCTTGATATATTCAGGTTTCTTTACCTATGTTTCGTAAAATATTGTCAAATAGATAGGTTTAATTACGGATAACATTCCATTTACTGGAGATACTAACAAGGGCATCTCTTCATTATAGCAGAGAAAAAGGAAAAGAAAAGAAAAGAAACTAAAAGATAATTCAGAATTCCGTTCGTTGGCTCATCCGCGCGCTCGTTCCCTCGCTAGCTCGCCTGCTAGAACAGAACCCCCCCCCTCGGACCTCGCTGCCGCAGTAGTTTACCCGCCCAACAAAATGCGCAACGGGATAAATAAAATAGTCCATTGCATGAACTCCTGCGAATGGGTTTTTACACGCACTCAAGGGATCGGCGCCATGGAAAATTGGGTGATGCGACAAGTTGGAACAATTATAATTACAAGTGAAACTGGATAAGTAACTGCTTGGTTGCAAGTGTTTACCAGGGTTGCAATATTATGTGTATGTGTGTTAGTAATTTAAATGATATGCGCCATACAATAAGTACAATTAAAAAGAAAAGTAAAGAACATAGGCGTGGGATCGTTGTATCATGACAGGGGTAACCACATATATACGAAGTAAAGATAAGCTGACTGGTGTCGATTATTTTCTTTAGGTGTTTATCTTTTTACCAAGACGACAAAGTATAGATGAGCATGAAGAACCTTCTGCTGTTTGCACTTTCCTTGTTAGAAGAAACAACAAACACGAATGCTTTAGGACATTTCATTTTGAAACCAGAAAGATCTACGTCAATGACCTATTTCAGTCTGATGTAGACTATTAGAAGTTCTGTGTTTCATCGTCACATTGGATCGTTCAATACAAAACAAACAGGTATTGCAATATGTTGACTCTCTTCGGATGGAAAAATAAAAGTGTCCTCTTTACGACCGCCAGGATCACCTATATGTCTTCCAGCGATCTACCTGATATGATAGGATATGAAATGTACCCAATGAGTGTAGTCTCGGTATGTTATAATCAAAACATCATTCTAACTTGTGTTATGATAAAAAAGGTTTGTTTGGGTTATAACATTCTGAATCAATAAATCAAAAACACCCCAACTCAAAATATGAAAGAGTCCAATAAGGGTTTTTAGTTAAGTGTCACAGAATCCAAAGATTTAAAACTCTGCCTAAAGTCCTATGCGTTGACGGCTTGAATAAATAATATTGCTGCATAAGTGTTATATAATAGTGAGTGTTTCATTGAAGAATTTTATCCTTTTTGTCTCTCTGGCATGAGTTGGGAGCAACAGAACCACAAAGGGCTTACAACCTATTCATGTTTGCTTGCATGTGTGCACACCATTTACAAACTGATCTATTTGTGACTCTTGAGTTTGCATCTACAGATGATCATGATTTCTTGGCCCTGTTACTGCTGTTCCACTTCCACCCCCCTCTCTCATCCTTAGGGTTCATCTTTATCGGATCCTTGATTGTTGTCACGACACTTGATACGAACTTCATTAGGGACAATCCAATGGGAGGTAAGGTTTATCTGTGTAAATCAGGGGACTCTCTTAACCAGGCGAAAAAAAGAGAGAGGAAGCCACCTCTAAATAAGAAGATCGGGTCCAAGGAGATAATCTACCTGGTTTCAGTACATAATTTTATTAACCAGTTTACATTTCTTTTTTTACGGGAAGACGAAGTAATATCATAACCCGCCTTTATTTTTTCTTTTTTCTCTCTTGTTTTATTGCTCAATATGAATATGTAGTTATATTAGAAGAGGAAGAAGCGTAATGAGTTGGTATTATGGGTAATACGTGACAAAGAAAATGTGATTTCCTTATTGTGTAGTGTTCTTTAGTCTTTAGAGTGCGCCATGTGCAAATTCTTAAAGACGGACTAATTTCTACTGAACTCTTTCCCACCTTACATATCATTGCTTCCACTAATAAGGGCTGCAAATCATTCCGCCCTTCCAGGTGACAAACCAACCCCCTTCGATGTTACTGTCTTTTCACATGCTTCACAGTACTAAGGGATATTACAAATTGACCAATCACTTTTCACACTTATCAACGGAATAATACAGGTTATCGTCTCCGCTTCTGTCTTCTACTGTTGTTTGCTCTGTCTTTCTCTCTTATACTTGCCATTCTCAGAGGAGTAGGGCGGTACTCAGTTGTCAGCCCATGCCAATATACAAATTGAACATATTTCCCAATGGGGAATGGCGAGCTAGTTGTTTTTTTTTTGTTTATCCAGGATTTTTATTTTTTTTTTCATTTCGTTGGAAAAAGAATTTCCCAGTGACACAAATCCATGCGAGTGTCGAAGAAAATAGAAACAGAAGTTTCCGTTATTTTTCTTTTTATTTTTTAGGACACTGAAATTTTTTTCGTGATATACATTTTTTGGGGTCGTGTCAATTCGTGAAGACATTAATACCCTCGGAGAATCATAAATGAGATTAGATCCATTGTTTGGATAAACCATTGAAAACTTCATGATAAGCCAAAGAACGCGGGTCTATGATGTGAGGAGAACCTTAAATGTTGAATCTCTTGAAACAATCCTTGTTTGGGGGGATCCCAATTACTAATCCTCCACAATTGTTATTTTGGCGACAAGTTACAATGGAATCTTATTTGTAAACGTACAATTCAAACGTACTGATGTATGTATTACCAAAGGCAAGAGCTCCTCCTCCCCAAAAATAGCACACGTATCAACACGAGATGCGTTGTTTAGGTTCAATAAGTATTGTTAACAATAGTCTATTGAACAGGTTGTACTAATTTTATTTATGTTTATTTTCTCTGTTTCGCTTAACAAGGATTTGCCAAGTGCAATTCAAAATTCCAATGATTTTCAAATTCAAAGATTACAAGTGGAATAGGAGTTCTTGTAAATTTGATTCCTGCCAATAATCTTTTTTATGAAATTCGAAGAGTGTCTTACTTCTTTTTCATCATTTTTTTGCAATTAGGTTGAAGAGAATTGACATTGGGAAGAGATTAACTACAAACCTTTTTTTTTTTTGGTCTCCTTAATCGAATAAGCAATAAATACGATTCTTCGAGCATTACGTCAAGGGAAACTTACCGGATGAAATGTCTTCCGGTACACCTGATACTCATAGCACAAATATACCAATCTTAATTTTATTGTTTTTTACACTCCGAGATTTCCAGCGTTCTTCGGAACAATGAGTTCATCGAAATGAATAAAAATAAACACCCTGCAAGTTGTAAGCGAATAGAAAACAATTCATCAGGCAACACTCAACATGAGATCTTTTTTGATTTCAATTTCCTTGACGAAGACGAGGCAGAGAGATGAGGTAATTACATCATCAATAAACAAAACGCCTGTCATTGGCAACATGAGGCGCTCGAGAATGAGGTTGGTAATTAATGAGAGAGTCTTGTTCACTGAATTGCACCCAATTTATTTCACCTTAGCCATGGAGAGGATCCCAAGCCCCGGAAACCTCCCCAAGCCATGCTGTGCCCTTTTTTTCTGTGTCGTTTCACCTTGTCAAGACATCCACTTGGTTTCATATTGTCCGAGATCAAAATTTTCTCAATCCTGGTCGAATCCATCGGTTCCACATTGTATTTCGTTATCGTTCTCGTAGCTTCATCGTTTCATAATTGAATTTTTTTTTCCTGTTTTTCATTTGATTTACGCGGGGGTGTGAACGAATCGATGCTCACCTGCGGCATTGATTTCAGATCCGCCCGTTATTTTTACTTTCTTTCGTTGAGATGGAGATCTCTCCTACCGAGTTCTATGTAGTTCAAAAACTTCACCAATGAGATAAGCCCTGCTAATAGAATTACAAGTAAAGTTGATAAGGAAACACGGTGCTGTTGTTCTGCTGTAATCCTAAAAATAGAACGTTCCTTTAGGATCCGAAAGAAAAGGGGAGATGTGTGTGATCTAAAAATAGGGTGAAAGTTAAAGTTAGGAGATCAAAAAAAAAAAAAAAATAGAGAAATGTCGCACAAGTTATCACCGACAGGCATTGTTAGCCAGCCTTCTTTTTGCTTTGGCTTTACAGAAATTAGTATGTAACATGGCAATTTGCAACTAAAATGTCGCACCGAAAGGAACAAATAAGAAAACGAGAACAATGAAGGAGCGTAGTGATGTAACTCCGGAAACCTGGCTTATTGCAAGCAAACCAATTACATAACCTATTTCATTAAATTACTTACATGAAGATTAATAAAGCATGAAAGGAAAAATCAGTGCAAAAAATCAAATTAAAAAAAAAAAACATGACCGAAGGTTCCAGTGATTCAATATGATCGTACAAAAGCAGTACTTACAACCAGCACAAATCATTATAATCATGAATTAGTTAATCCCTCAATTCTTTCCTCCGTCCCCCCTTTTTTCACACACACCCAACTCCCATGATCCTAATAATATCCATTGTTTCTTTAGAGTACAAAATCAAACAATATTATTTAGTAAATTGATTAATGCCAGGAGTATTTAAGCAGGGGAGATTGACTTCCAAGAAATAATTTTTTCAGATATATTTTTCTTGTCTTAACATAATCAATCACTAAAAAACATTTGCATACAACCTTAAAACATTTCTTACACATTTAATAATGAAATACTCCACGCTTGTTACACTCGCTACTTTGTTGACTTCATCATTAGGAGCAACTATCCCATCTGAGAACTTTTCAACTTTGAGTCCTTCTGCTCATGCCCCATCTGGTGCCACTACTGATTTCAATATCACTTTTGGTATCCAAATTGTCACCGTTGAATCTGCTGCTCAACTTTCCACTGATTCTGCTACTTCTACTTTAACTAGAAATAAGAGAGCTCAAGCTACCCCAGTTCAACAAATAAGTGACGGTCAAATCCAACACCAAAGTACTGCTACCGCTGCTGTTATCCAACAAATAAGTGATGGTCAAGTCCAACATCAAACCACTGCTGCTCCTGTAGTTCAACAAATTAGTGACGGTCAAATTCAACATCAAACTACCACTGCTGCTGTTGTTCAGCAAATAAGTGATGGTCAAATTCAACATCAAACTACTGCTGCCGTTGTTCAACAAATCTCAGATGGTCAAATTCAACACCAAACTACCGCTGCTGTAGTTCAACAAATAAGTGACGGACAAATCCAACATCAAACTACTGCTGCCGTTGTTCAACAAATCTCAGATGGTCAAATCCAACATCAAACCACCGCTGCCGTTGTTCAACAAATCTCAGATGGTCAAGTTCAACATCAAACTACTACTGCTACTCCAGTTCAACAAATCTCAGATGGTCAAGTTCAACACCAAACCACTGCCACTGCTGTTGCTCAAATTTCCGATGGTCAAATCAATGCCAAAGCTACTGGTACTTCTTCATCTTCCTCAACTTCTAGTTCAAATCAAGAAGAAGATTCATCCCTTCCAGAAACTTGTTCTACTGCTAATGATTTAAAAATTACTTTGCATGATGGTGTTTTGAAAGATTCCGAAAACAGATGGGGTAGTATTGTTGCCAATCGTCAATTCCAATTCGATGGTCCAGTTCCACAAGCTGGTGTTATCTATTCTGCTGGTTGGTCTATCTTAGACGGATACTTGTACTTGGGTGATTCCGATGTTTTCTACCAATGTTTATCTGGTGATTTCTACAATTTGTACGATGAAGATGTTGCATCCCAATGTTCTGCTGTTAAATTGAGTATCATTGAAATTGTTAATTGTTAAAGATAAAAAGACGTATAATTGAGCTCTCGTAATATTAGTTGGTAGAACAGGGTTTCTACTTTTCTAAGGAGGTTCAATTACTTTTTTTTCGTTGGTCATTTGTCCCAAGTCATTAACGTTGAATAAAATAGTGACTAGGGTGTTTTATTTTTCTATTAGGGTCTTTTTATTGTGGGTTTATATATTTTTTTTTTGTTCATGATCGCTATATTTATTTTTCGTCATATATTTTTTCGTTTTTTAAAAAAAAAAAACAGTTTAATACATGTGTGTTTTTCGTATTGTTTAATTCTGTTTGTATTTTTCTCGTAAAGTTTCGCGTTTCGCACCCAAAATAATTATATTTAGAAACTAACATATGGTAGCACGTGTGACGTGGCAAAAAATTTTTATATCGTTTATAATGTATGTTTATTTTAAAAGTAGTAATTCTATTATATACCTATATTTTCATCTTTATAATTTATTATAACTTTTTACTTTATTTTATTTTTTGTTTCTTTCGTCATTGCACTCTTCATTAACGTTTTAGGAATCCCTTTTGCTTGATGGAATTATCATGCGTAGAAGTCATAGTGTATGCAACACTGGTGTATGCACTATTTTCTGGATTGTATTGTGGACTCATATTTAAATCTTCAAAGTCACCGTATCTTAAAGTGACCGAACTAAACCTGGAGAATGGATCATCTTCATTTATGCTATTGGATGATACTTCAACTGTTTCTTCCGAGTCTTGAGCTGGTTTTTCGTATCTCTTGCTGGATTTGGTCAATACTGGAATCATTGGCGGCTTTTGGTTCCTCAACAATGCCCACTGCGTATCTTTAAAGAAAGCGTGACTTTTGATTTCCGAAGCACCTGTCTTGGAACCTAATCTTTTCTCTTCGTCCTTTATTAGCAATTTTTTGATAATATTTCTGCAATTGGAAGAAACAGATTGTGTATCTAAAAACTTGACTTCCTTCTTCAAAACATTTGCAAAAGTTTTCTTTCTATCTTGGCCTTTGAAAGGAGTTGTTCCATACAACATTTCATATAAGAAAATACCCAATGTCCACCAGTCCACTGCACTGGTGTGTCCTTTCCCACGAATGACTTCTGGTGCAATATATTCTTCTGTACCAACAAATGAATTGGTTCTAAACCCATCAATACAGGCTTTAGTATCGATTGTAGGTCCATTGTGGCTGGAATTTCCTGAAGATGGTAAATGCATTCCTGACTTGTTGAATGAAATTTCAGGATTCTTGTGACGTTCACTTTGTTTTGACAAATCAAAATCACTCAACATTATATGTCCAGATTGATGTAGTAAAATATTCTCTGGTTTTAAATCACGATAAATGAATCCCATCAAGTGAAGGTATTCTAAAGCCGCTGTGACCTCGGCAGCATAAAATCTTGCATCTGCTTCACAGATAGTTTTCGTTTCTCTAGTTTGCAAAGCACGGAAAAATTCTCCTCCCATACAATATTCCATACAGAGGTACAAGTGCTCTTTGGATTGGAATGAATGATACAATGTAACAATGAATGGATGGTTTGAGGTGGCTAAAATTTCCTGTTCAGCCAATGCACGTTTAATTTTATTTCTTTCTATCATTTCCTTTTTGCTCAAAATTTTCATGGCGTATAACTTATTCGACAGCTTCTCTCTCACTAAATACACCTTACCAACATCCCCCTTACCTAATAATCTAATCTTCTCAAAACTATCAGGACGCACTTGTACGTCAACCATTTTGATTGCAGCATTGGAGTATGTTCTATCTTGAGTATATGTTCTAGGACGGCCAGTGATTTTAACTTCACCGATATGCTTATTAATATCAAATGGATCGTTGTCCTTTTGATGCAAAGCGTTTGTAGGAGGCGACGTTGGTGTTCCCGGCTCGCCTGTTTGCTTTTCGCTCATAAGACGATGGACTAAAGGCGCCGAGGCAACTCTTCTCAAAGCTCTCTGGAATGGTGACGGTGGAACTGCCAAATCAGTTTCGGGCTCAATTGGTTTCAAGAGCAATTCATCTCCTTCCATGATCAGTCTGATTGGAGTTTTCGGGAGAGGGGAGCTTGGCTCTGAATTGTCGTCACTTGAAGAAGAAATCTCGCGACTATGGATCTTGGGAGGCTTCAACACGCCTTGTTCATTCAATGAAAAGACCGAATCGTTATGTCTTAAAGACACAGACAAATCTGCTCTGTTTGGAGCGGTTTCCAAATGCGCATTCTGCGAAGTTTTCAGATGGGCAGGTAACCCTTGGTATTGGAAATATGGGTTCGACTGTGCTACAGGACTCTGTGGTGGTGTCAATTTGTCGGTGGTTGCATTTGGAGTAGTGGAAATAGTCACTGGTTGTGCTGGTGGTGGAGGAGGCAGTGATAATGGGGGTTGTCTTGGTGCATCAGGTGTTATTTCATTCTCTAGTGTATCATTGTTCAATGTCGACGTTGTTCCTGTTGTTATGATGGTAGGTACAGACGGATCCTTTTTAAGTTTTGGAGGCGATAAAGGTGTGGAGACTGACCTTGTTCTTCCACTAGCACGTCCTTCATCGAGGGGTACGGAGGAAGTGGACGGTAATCTGAATATATTCTTTAACTTGATAAATCCCGAATTTTGTTCCGTTGCTGAAGGCAGGGACGAGCTGTTGTCCGTTGTTTCATGCGACGCTGATCGCGATGGTTCTTGATGTTCTTTGTTGAATAAGAATCTAGTGAATGAAATGGATCTAGTCCTGTTTCTTGACAGTGATCTGGATTCAGGGAAGGGAACCTTCTCTATGGGCTCTGGGGTAATGGAGGGATCCTCCTCTTGTTCTTCCGGAATGGAGCTGGAGGACGTGGGGGAGTTGTCGTGAGTTGGCTGGTCATTGCTGGAGGTGTTGCTGGTGTTGCTGGTGTTGTGGTGGTGGTTGAATAACGACAACATTACCATGCTTTGGTTCGTTGGGAAGTGTATGTCAAAAGGTGACTCGTGGGAGTATTGGTGAAAATTGAAGAGAGATTACAAAGGAAGGGAAGAAAAAATAAATTAGAACATACAACTAGCCCGACTGAGTGAGTGAGAGAGTGAGAGAAAAAAAAAGAAAATGTGTATGAGGTGTTGTGATTGATTCTAATAATTTCTTTTTTTTTTGTTTTGTTTTTTGTCTCTTCTGTGTTTCTTTTCTATTGCGGAAGTTTTGTGCGCCAGGCGAAGGGAAGGAAAACCTAAAGCAACAGCAAAAGCAAAAGCAAAAGGAAAGGGGAAGGGGATGGGGAAGTAGAGGGAGAAGAAGAAAGTGCGGTCCGGTCGTACTGCTGTTCTTTGTGTAGTTATGACTGACTTCCTCGTACACAACAGTAAATTGCAAACAAGTTTACTTAATACAAGATTAGAGTATCTATTGATTGACCATCCCGTTGCTAGTCTTGTAATTATTATATTGGGCGAACCAGGCGTGGTGCAAAAAAAAAAAAAAAAGCAAAAAAAAATAAACTAAATAAATAAAAGAACAAACTCTAAAGACAATGGAGATAATGGGGATAATGGGATAATTGAAGAAAAATAGGGGAAGGAAGTTGTTCCCTTCTAACGAGCCAAGGGCCAACAAAAAAAAAATAATCCGCAATCCAGTGTCTCGTTTCCAGTGTCCAAATTCTTTTTTTTCCCTCACAACAACAACGACAACACGCGTCGGGCGGGCTTGCGGGCTTGCGGCGAGTTAAACTGTATGGGCGGTATAAATACTGGAACGAACCGATCTCTAAGAGAACAAATTAAACGCCTAACAACCAATTTCGGAAATGCATAATACTCTAATTTCAGTTTCTTTTATCGCCAATAATTTCCACTGGATATTAAGAGAAGGCTACACGTTCTTTTGAATTCACCCTGATGGGATTGGATGTATTGTCTTTTTGTAAATGGGGGAGTTGTAATCAAGGTACAGATTACGGGTAACTCAAATGATATCCTCCCCCCAAAACAGAGAGGAGAAAATAATATATGATCCCCCTCCTACAAAAGTCACCACGGCATGAGAACAATCTGCACTCGTTCATAGATTCACATAGAAGTACACTTAATCCTGTTCCTATATACAGGAGAGAGATATATTAGTAAGGGATGCTTTGTTTTTAAAGGTACAAGATTCTGCGCAACAGAGAGAAAAACATTAAATTTTATATTAACATGGATGGGACTGTCTAGTTAACTAAGTGTGGTGGTAAAAGGAAGTTAGGTATAGAATTCTTGATATAGTAGATGTGTTGACAGTTTTTACAGATCATCTTACCTTCGATGATCTGTGTTTCGATCAATAAGGTGTGCAAGTCTCTCAACACAGCTTGACTATCTTCCATAATAGGATCCAAATCTTCTGGTTTGTTAGGTGGTAATGAGTCGTTTCCTAAATCCTTAGCAACTTGTATTATGGCATTCCAGTCTAATCTGTCTAACATGTGGACAATAAATTCTGGATTAAAATCTTGTTCTTCCTGCACTAACTCACATTCTTCGTATTTCAATGGGAAAGAATCTAATGAGGATTGACAGCCTTTGACGGCACATTTGACAAAATTTGTGGTAAGGAACTTCATGATAGTGGTTGTGATGTATGGTATATAGTATGTGTTGCTTCTTTTTGCAATGAGATGGAGTAGCAGAACTGAAAAAAAAAAAATCAAATCGAGATAAAAAAAAAAAAAAGAAAGTTCTCGTCAGAACACACGACTATTGGTAGTACTATCAAAAAAAGGATGCTTGGTCAAATAGAGCCATGAATAATGATAACAGCAGAATACAAACTATATTGGACTCGTGAAAAAATTGACTATGATAATCTTCTCAAAGAAGCATACACTTTATCTAATAAACTTCTATATTTATTCTTTCTGCATTCCGGCAGTACAATTAAGCCATCTCCAAGTAACCATGAACTCTAACCAATCTATCACCAAAACGCGCGTCTTGAAAAAAAAAGAAAAATAAAAATAATTGATTCTTCAATATCCATGTCCCGTCGAAGCAAATGACGTCTATGACCCAACCTACGATCAGCAGGTTCTTTCAAGGAAAGAAACCTGTCTGTGATGTAAAGAAAAAAGAAGATCCTCCACATTCAACGAAAGATGAAACTGCTAGCATTTCTCAATTTGCATTCAATGACCAATCGAATCAGAAGCCTACACCAGCACCTGCACAAGTACCAATCAAGAAAAGGGAGTCAGATGTTCACATCAAGGAACCAAGTCTGAAGAGACTTAAAATGAAACTTACTCCGATGGAAAATCAGATTATTACTTTGTTAACTGAAAATTCAGACAAAGTACTACTAGTTCAATATGGTAATAAATACGTTGCATATGGTGAAAAAGGTGAGATTGTATCAAAAATTCTTAACATGAAGTTCGTTGAAGATAAGAATGATTTGAGATTTGACCATTGCAGTTTTCCTGACCATAAACTCCATATACATCTACAAAGAATTCTCAACCATGGATATAAAGTGGGTATTGTGAAACAGATCGAGTCCTCGGCTGTCAGACAAGTTGACAGCTCCAAGAAATCCTCCGATATATTAAAGAGAGAGGTCACAGCCGTGTATACAAAAGCAACATATTTTGGCGACGAAGATGTGCAAGGAAAAGGAATTGCTGATGATGCATTGGACGGCGGGGAATACTTAGTTTGTGTCAACGAGATACTGCCAAAAGAACTAGCCTTGGTGGCTGTAAGACCTTCAACAGGGGAAATTATTTACGATCAATTTGAAAACGATGCCTTCAATCAAGAGCTAGATACAAGGTTACGTTACTTGCCCCCAACAGAAGTAGTTGTCATTGCCAACTCCGATAAAGTTCAGATATTGAAAACTCTAAAGTTGATGAACAATAATTTGAATGCCGTCCACAGCCCTTTACCAGAGAGTACTTTCGAATCTTGGAAAGAAATTTTGGGTGAAGATGCTGTAGAGTTATACTCCATAAATTATTCTGTTGCTTTGCAGAATTGTGTCTTGACACTCCTCGAGTACTTGAAAGACATGAATCTTTCCAACATATTTAGTATTACTGATAACATTATTCCATTCCAAGACTCAAAGAAATCTATGGTCTTACAATCTGACACTTTAAAAGCATTAGAAGTTTTTACAAATTCTACAGATAATTCCCGTTCTGGTTCTTTGGTGGATCTTATGAATCATACAAAAACCACCTTTGGATCACGTCTTTTCCATAAATGGATATCGCGACCCCTTATACAGATAGATGACATTCAAGATCGTACCAATGCAATCATCCAGTTATCTCAACATAACATTATGTTTGAATGTATCGAAAACTTCCTTTTAAAACTAAAATCCTTCGATATGGAGACAATGCTCATGAAACTTCATTATTCTGCTAATGGTACACTGCCAAATAGGATCAACAGAAAGGAGGTGTACAATTTATTAAACCATTTCAATGACCTCTTCAAATTGGTATCAAAGTTTGAGAAAACTGTCAAGTCCACAAACTTCACTTCCTCGGTGCTTGAAAATGTGTTTCAAGACATCCTTTCAAATCAGAATGTTTTAGGTTCATTCCTAAGCAAAATCAACCCCAATTTCTACGATTCTGTGGACAAGGATGAACAAGTGAAAACTTTCTTTTACCGAGAAAATTTTACCAGTATTGAATCTCAATTTCAGAAAATCGCAGATTGCGAAACACAGTTAACAGAGGAACTCGAGTTGATACGAAATCAGCTCAATAATAAAAATCTTCAGTATGTCAGTTGTAAGAATGAAACATATCTAATAGCAATCAGACACACCAATGCAGCCAGTTTATCGGAGGATTTTATTAGAATCAACACCACCAAAACAATAGGCCGATACAGAACGAAGCGAATTAATGAGCTTCGCAAATTGATGAGCTATGAGGAAGAAATGTTACTTCAATGCTGTGAGGAAGAATTCAAAAATTTTGTACTTGAATTGGATTCGCGATATCCTTCTTTGATCAAAATAGTTAAGAATCTTGCAATCTACGATTGTTTAACTTCATTAAGGGATACCAGTAAGCTTCCAGGGTATGTTCAACCAAGAATGGTCCCTGATCTACAAATCAAGGTACGAAATGCAAGACACCCTATCATCGAACAATTACGTCCGAATTACATCTCCAGCAATATCAACCTCGAGTATAATTCAGATAGAGTATTGATAATTACTGGTCCAAATATGGGAGGAAAATCATCGTACGTTAAGACAGTTGCATTGTTTACAATTATGTCACAGGTTGGTTGCTTTTTGCCCTGTGATTCCGCAACTATGGGTGTATTTGATTCGATTTTCATTAGAATGGGAGCCAGTGATGATATACTTAAGGGCCAATCGACATTTATGTTGGAAATGTTGGAATGTAAAAATGTGCTTCTGAGTTTGTCAGATAGATCATTGGTGATTTTGGATGAAATTGGTAGAGGTACCAGTACAACTGATGGGATCGCGTTGGCATATTCCATTTTAAAATATTTGATTGAATGTGAATTCAAACCATTGCTACTATTCATTACCCACTACCCCTCGATTCACGTATTGGAAAAGGAACACCCCGGTGAAGTTTCAAATTACCATATGGGTTATGAAGAGATTCACAACGATAAAGGAGAAGATCTTCCAGAAATTGTATTCTTGTATAAATTACGTCGTGGAGTGACAAATAGTCTGTATGGTTTAAATGTTGCCAGGTTAGCAGGGATCCCCAAGAAGTTAATTTCCAGTGCTTCTATCATAAGTGAAGAGATGAAATCACAGATTGAACTCAGTGATTGCTTAAAATTTGGACAAATGATAAAAAAATTCCTTAAGAATGAACTCGATATAGAAACTCTACTTAAATATTTATCTTAATCTAAAAAAATCTATTACCAAACGATTGAATACTTCTGGATTATCTAAGTATAAATGATGTCCTGCATTCTCCACAACTTCAAATTTCGAAATACCTTCTTTTTCACTATTGAGTTGTTTACTGATATATTGTCCTCCCTTACTATTCATCCAATCCTTTTCTCCATAAACCCACATACTTCGAGTGTTATTCTTGACAAAAAATTCCACTAGTCCACGGTCACATAATGGTAACTTTGCCAACACCTCATGATTTACTAGTCTTGTGATGGCAATCTCTCCTGATCCTTGGTATTGATTGAAGATAGAATAGGAGTAGTTATGTAGCTTTATGATCATATCCGTCGTAGCACTATCATTGCCGAAATTTTTAAATCTCTTAAACGACCAATACGACAAGATCTTGGAATATAGTGGGCCAAAAAATTGCAAAACTTCTAAGGGTGATTTATTGGTAGACCATAGTGTCTCAACTATCCAACTTTTAGGAAATTTCGGCTGTCCAATTGCTTTCCAAAGTGCGGTTAACTCTTCAGTGACTATAATATCTTCCCCTTCCTTATTCTCAAAGTGCAATTCACCAAATGGATCATTGTGTAGATTGAATTGATACTGCTCATGGTTGATCAAACTAGCTTCACTTGATTCCGTTCCCATGGGACTAACAAAAATCACATCCTCAACCATACTATCATGATTGTACTTCAATAGATAACAGCACGATAGATAGCCACCCATTGAATGACCAATTAGTTTGAACTTTGTAATGTTTCTTTTTATTCTCCAATTCTCAATTTTATCAATAAACCAATTCTCAATCTGCAACACTTGGTGGATCTTATCGGTAAAGCTATCGTGGTCAATTAGAAACTCACTCGGAAATTTCGGTCTGCTTGAATTTCCAAACCCTGGCAAATCAATCAAGTGCAATCTCATTCCTGGAATCTTAATTAATGCTTCCACATTCTTAATAAAGTACCCCATTGCTGCCATGTACCCGTGAATAATAACAATATGTTGTTCTTTTGCGTTTGGATCAGTGTTGTTCTCGAGGTAAAATTCATGAATGGTATTGCCATCATCCAACTTCACATCTAACAACTTTCCGAATATGGGATATTCAGTATCTGGTTCTGCTTCTGGTTGGCCCGGTTCATAAAGGAATATTTCTGAAGACAACATAGTTCTAAACAATTCATACTCAATTTTCCTATTCCTTAGTTTGGCTTGTGTCAATTGATCCGATCTCCCCTCTTCATTTTGCGTCTCACTCATTAACAATCTAGGACTTGACCACCAATCGCTAAACGACTGAAGTATGGAGATTGAGTTAGTTGACGAGGAAGTGGACCCTTCAGAAATCAGTGAAGACGACGAGTGGGTCAGAACAGTGACATCAGACATGGGTTTGGGGTTTTGGTTAAGATAGTGTAGAAGGTAAGAGGGAGGAAAAAGGAGAAACGGAAAGAAAGAAAAAAAAAGAAAGAATTAATCGCCGTCTCCTTATCAATGCTACTGCGCACTTTTTCGTATCACGGAGATATTTTTTTTTGTTTTACTTTATACGAAATATATGTAACATTAAAACGTACTCTATTAAACACACAACACCAAATTAAAATAGAAGAGGAATACAAATATAAAAAAAAATAAGAAGAACCAAGAAAAAATAGAAAATAGTAACGTATATAAGCATCATCAACTTGTAAGTTCAATCAGTTCTTATTAACGTTGGGTTTTGTTGTCCAATTCGGCGTAAGCGGGTGGCGCACCTTCAAGTGGGACTGGTGGAACGTTTCTCAAATTAGATGAACCTTCGATAACTGCCCCATAAGTATTTTTGTCATCATGTCGTTGATTTACCAAGCTTGAACTTGGTTGTGGTGAACGTTCATCGTGGATATGGATATTGATTTCTCTTTCGTTATTTGATCTTCTTGGAGTTTGGCTCTCCAAATCGCTTCTGTAGACATAGTATACTCTTTCCTTGCGGTCTTGCCAATATGGTGGGTATCTAGCAATAATATACCACGAATGTATCAAACCAGGAAAGTATCCAAGCATGCATAACGCAATATTGATCAAGGAATCGCAGGAACAACAGCCTCGTCTTATCCAAACTGGTAATGGTGGGAAAAGAACTGAAAGAACGATTAAAAACAAATCTGAAAGACACAAGCACATAGGTTTTTGTTAGTTGCGGAGGTAATGAAAGATAGAAATAAAAGTGAATGGCAAGGTAACTGATGTTAGCGATTGGTTGTAAGTCATTCCTTAATTTTTTGGTTTCTATTTTTTTTCTCTCACTCTGTGTGCGCTTTCGTGATCCTCGGAATCTATTTTTTTTTTATGGTTTTTGACTCTTGTACACGGGGCGAGACTCATTCAGGTTCTCCAACTTTTTATCATGTTCTCTTCTTTTTTTTTTCCCACCACCACCACTCTATTCCTCCCCCACACATCGTCACATACCCACACACAACATCAGCAAACTATGTCTGTTCCAATACTTACAATCCCTGAATCTGCGTTTGAGCCTGCATTATATGGAGCTAATACACGTAGATCCAGATCAAATCTTCTTGTCTACTTGATTAAATTGACAAACCGGTCGTCGATTGCAATGGTCTTGTTATACTTGATTGGATATTTCGCCATAAAACCTTTAATGGAAACTAATATTTCTAGAAGACTAGATTATTTCGATACTGTGCGAGGGAAATTAAGAGATTTTTATTTAAAAGCGATTACCAAAGTGCAACATATCCCAATTGTGGCTATCAGAAGGAATGGCAAGCTTTATGCTGATGAAATAACTCAAACAAATGAAGACAATGTTGTAAATGATAGGTTGGCACAAGATAAACTTTGTCAAAGCTTGCACAAATTGTCCATATTACTCAACGAAGGGATCAAAAGTTATTCAACCACACAATTGTCAAATTATAATAGTATCAATTATGCAATCAAAGATTTTCAAAATAAATCGGATTTGGTTTATTTTAATCAATCCGAATTGTTTGTATTAGATGGTAACAATAAAGTTCCAGTTGTATCTGGAACGACTATTAGAAAGAAGGATATAGCTGTTGAAACAAAGAATGAAATTAGGAGCATCAAGGGTTTATACATGAGTGGACAAGCGTAAATATCTATGAATTTATGTTTTTTTAATCAATGAGGCGCTTAATATGGATCACATTAACAGGTCTAGGAAATAACTGGTGAATGTATTGTGTTTCTCAAAGGAAATAAATAAGATATTAATCGACAATAAACATATTAAAGTCGTGAGTTTTGTATAATTTGATTCTCTAAATGATGTGATATGATTCATATTTGAGCTATAGATGAAATGTATAATTTTGGTACTCTAAACCTGGGAGGGAAATCTAGTGAACCGAATGAACAATATAGCATGCTCTACTCTTTTTTGTTTCCCACAAATTTTTGACTTATATAAAGATCCTTAATTAGTGGATGTAAACGGTTAACTAATGACATTTGAGATAGATCTTCAAATTGCAATTCATTAACATTTTACCTACATAAAAAATTCAGAATCCTCACATATTTATTGATTACTCGGTATACCACCATATTTTTCCTAGAATAATTGGACAAAAACAATTGAAAAATAATGAAATTTGTAAAATACTAAACGCAATTATCTACAAAGGATTATTCATATGCCACTAGATTGCCTCTTCCGTGTTGGCTAATATCCAAGAATCCATCCATGAGATTTGGTCAAAATAAGTTTGTATGATAAAGTGGCTGATTTCACTCAACATCAAATAAGGCACTGTGGCCGAGTTGGTCTAAGGCGGTAGACTCAAGATTTATCAAATCTTCTTCTGTATTTCAGAGGTTTCTACTATCGTATGATGCACGAGTTCGAATCTCGTCGGTGTCAATATTTTTTTTTGTTTTTGCTTACGCGGCCAATTTTCTTAATTAGAAAGAAATGCTGTGTCGAAGTATCGTTAGGCCATAGAAAACAAGTTCGTTACAGCTCTAGGTGTCAGTAGTAATTTAAAGATATGTTGTTAATTTGTTGGCCATAATATCCTATGAGGAAAAATTTATTCCAATATAATATTCAAGTCATTTTGTGTTCCGGTTTTGAGATCAGTTTCAGTTCCAGATCTGGGCCAGATTTCGAGTCCAATGTCTCCATTTCAGTACAAGTATCGAATTCCACTTCAATCAATTCCAATTTCTTTTTTGTTATCACCAATATAGTTCAGCGAAAAGAGGTTAACTTGTAGCAAACAATTACCAATACCAAAAAATTTATTCTTTCCTTCTTGTTAATCTTTCTATTACTGTGTCAATATCGTCATATTAATTGCTTTGACCCCTAAGGATAGTTTCAATTTAAAGCTTCCCTTTTTTGACCATCCAGTTTCCTTTATTGGGACAGACAAGACTGTAATGTCACAATTGAAGGGAAGGGAAACACCGCATTGACGCTCTAGTTTTTGACGTTCAGATTCACGCAGCTTCTTCGGCCCCATGAGGGACAATTACATAATGGTATAATTGTCAGTCAGTTAGAAGGATTTTCCATAGTAATCTCCAGTTTTAGGGAAATTGATACCATAAATAATAGAATCAACTTGTTGTGAGTTTCGCATAAAATCTACTAAGGTAGTTGTAACCTCAAAAACATCAAAGAAATCTCCATCCAGTACATCCTTTTTCATTCCAAAATAATATGATGACTTCAATATCAGAGGATTAGTCCATTCAATTTCGAGATACAAAGGGCGATGGTAACAAGTAATCCCAGATGGCTCTCTTCAATTCGTTCCAGGGCTTCTCCTCATAATCCTATCCCCGGAATTTTACCCAAGTTAAGGGGGGACCGGCTAAGTACATAATGGCATAACAAATCATTGAAACTGTTTCAGTACTCACCAATGAGTTGTTAACTGGTTAACCCTGCGAATTATAAGCAATTGAGAAAAAGTGTTCATGCTATATCTATATGCATATACGACTGAACAGAAATGTAACTATAGGGTGATAACGAATTAGCTAATTTCTATAAGAGAAAAGTTGTTATCGTCGACAGTCTTAACAAGCAACAAGTTTTTCTTATCCGATATTTTAAAGTTTCATGTATAATCTAATTGTTAACCGAATTTATCCTCAATAACCTGTAGTTCTTTTTTTTTGATTGTTGAATACAACTATAGTCCTGCTGCTCATTTGTTACCGTTCTAGACTGGCGCTTGTATTATACAATATAATCTAGTGACAAATAGACATGATTTGGCGGTATCGGATTTACAACACCGAAATCACTAGAATAGCTTAGTGGTTCTGTTCAGGCACTGTGGCCGAGTTGGTCTAAGGCGGTAGACTCAAGATTTATTAAATCTTCTTCTGATCTTCAGAGGTTTCTACTATCGTATGATGCACGAGTTCGAATCTCGTCGGTGTCAATATTTTTTTGTCTTTCCTTTTTTTTGCTACGTCTGCAAATTGAACAGAATGAAATTGTGTAGCTAATTGTGAGGTAGCAGTTTCATATTTTGTTAATGTACCGCTTCTTAAGCTTGATCCACCTTTGTTTTATCTCTTCTCTCTATGCACTATATACAAGTTCACGAATCCACTCTATTATTTAGCTTATCAACATAGTTATGTATAACAAAAATTAAGGGTCCATAGAAAATGATAGAATATAGATCTCTCCTTCGCGTTCTCATCATACAATGGCAAGCTTCCTAGTCACTGAAACTTTATGTTTTATTATTCTATTTCATAGTGACAGGTGTCAAACCAGTCATTATCTTGCAGCAGGTTAATTCAAACGATTTTCTTGGGGGGCAAAAAAAGGAACAAAAAAATATTGACACCGACGAGATTCGAACTCGTGCATCATACGATAGTAGAAACCTCTGAAATACAGAAGAAGATTTGATAAATCTTGAGTCTACCGCCTTAGACCAACTCGGCCACAGTGCCTTATTTGATGTTTGGTCAAAACTGCCACGTTTTGACATTGCTTTATTCATGCATATGAATATTTCATTACGAATGAACTATTACTGACAGAGCAACACGATCTACTGAAATGATATTTAAACCCATAAAGGTAGAGGCATTCTTTGGCTTATTTAATTTGCCGTGGTGAACTTCAGGACATGCATACTAATATAAAATCATCTACGGAACATCAACAACGTGAACCCAATCTGCCAGGAAAAAGATTATTCCTCTAAAAATCATAAGAACCACTTCAAGTATCGATGTACTTCTCTTTAACATTGCCCTTTAGACCAGATATGCTGTTTCGCTTGGTATCATTCAACGGTACTATTGATGACTGGTATTAAAAAAATCCTGCATATAAATATACATTCTATGTATTCTGTTGTATCAACGGCGGACAGTATGGGAGGACGTTTATTTTTTTTTTTTGGGTCTCTTCAACTTTTCCATTAACATAGTTAGTTTATACACATACCATCACTCAATCACCCCACCCTCAAATTAACTGATATCATGGCAGGTCCACCAAAGATAATAGTCGATAGCGAAGAAGAAGATGAAGATGAATATCTGGATCAACAAGGATACTCCGAAGTAGAATCCTCAGCTCCACCAGCAACTGAAAATGAGGAATTTGATGAAGAAGAAGAGGAAGAGGAAGAGGAATACCCTGAAGACGAAGAAGTACCAAGTAATAGTGATGACGAGGTCGAAGAACGCGAAGAAGAAGAAGGAGAAGACCAGAATTACGATTTTGATGATGCAAGCGATATGAATGATGATTTAGAGCTAAAGGACGAGGACGACGAAGAAAGTCAAAAATCAAAAACCCCAAGTGTTCCTCGAAGAAAATCCATAAAAATAACGATAAAGCCACCAAAGAAACCAAATACTCCAACCCCAGGTGCCAATGCATCAGGAACAGATTCCAATCAAATTTTATCTCAAAGGAGTACTCGGAAGAGACAAGTTAGTTATTACGCGGTTGATGATGAGGAAGAAGAAGATGAAGAAGAGGAACTTGAAGATGAATACGAAGTTGCTCCATCAAGACAACAGCCAGCAGCAAAGAAACTGAAAAAATCACCAAGCTCTAAAAAACCTGTCGAGCGAAGAAACATACCTCAACAAAAATATTTGGATCCCGAATTGGTTCTAACGGATGAGGAGACCGAATACAACCCTTCGGCAAACACAGATTTCTCAAAAATGACAGAAAGACAACGATCAAGATACTCACACGAAGAAGATGATGGTAGCGGACAATTTATTGAATTGGATGAGACAGGCAAAAAGGCCAAGCTGAAATCGAGCGTACATCAGGAAACCGAGGAGGAAATAGCCTTACGGAAAGCAGAGAATGCCAGAAAAAGACAAGACTATAAAAATAAAATGTTAGAAGAAGAAAAACGGGATACGTTGAATAAATTATTAAAACGAAGAGCTACTAAATCAAGAGAAATTATTAATGACGATGAAAAAGATGGAGGTGAATCATCCAACAGTGCTCTTCACAAAAAGAGACGACCAACGTTGGAGCATGACGCATTCATAAGGTATGTTAATAATACTACTAGCTTGAATGGAAATTCCGTGCTAGCATTTAAATAGCAGAATGGAACATAATATGGTGTTTTAATTTAATATTTTTTGTAGTTCAGTATTTGGTCTCTCCCCTCGTCCCCCTCCTCCTCATTCGCCCCTAATTTTTGTTTGTGGATACACGACAGGATCCTCTTTTTGTTTGATCTGTGATTCCCATTTTTTTTTATTGTATTGCCCTGAAAATGAGCAATCGTTTTTAAGCACAACGAAAACCCTGTTCATATACGTCTATATAGCTATAACTATTTATTTAGCGTTGAATATAAATGTTGTAGAGTATTTGCAAGAGGCTTAATACTGAGTGCTGTCAAAATCAAAATAGTACAAACTGTAATCCAAGATTGGAAACAAAAAAAAAAGGACAGGAAAAAAAAATACCAGTTTTCGCTCAGGTTTGGGTTTTTTTTTTCATTGTTCAGGCAAAAAATAATTATCAACAAGAAATACGAATCTACACCCATATCTGTGTCCTGTTAGCCTCTTGGAGATGAACAACAATCATAACACCCAAGCAATCCCCAACCAACAGCTAATGATGAATGGAAATAATAATACAGGCAACCAGCAGCAACAACCTCCACCTCCGCCTCATGGTCAGCAACAAATGTTTAACCAGACTCCTCAAATGCAATACCTGCAAGGTCCACAACCTGGACCACAGGTGAGGAATAGCAGTGTACCGCCACCACAACAGCAACAAGTCGGTCAGCCACAAATGCAACAACAACAACAGCGATTCAACATGAACATGCCTCAACAAATGTCTCAACAACAAATGATTGCTGCTCAACAACAGTTACAGCAACAGCAAGCAGCATTAGCTGCTGCCGCAGCGGCTGCAGCCTCTGGGAGACCAGTTCCTCAAAAGAATCCCACTTTTAATGGAACTCCAACCAATGGTCAATCGCTCCAACTAGGTGGGGCTAATGGTGCGGCTAACAACAACAACAACAATAACAACAATAATAATAACAACAACACTGGTAACAAAACTGTGTCGTATAGTCCAAATGCGCTAATGTCAGGACTACCTTCTGGAAATTTACAGCCTCAGTCAGGATCAACTTCTCGTGTACAAACTCCACATATGGGGAACCAACCACAACCATTTGTGCCTCAACAACAGCAACCTCCACAAATGCAGCCACAACTGATTCAATCTCAACAGGGTCAAACTCCACAACAACAACACCCTGGTCCAGCACCACCCAATCAACTGCAAATGCTCAAGAAGGCCAATAATGGCAATCTACCAGTAAATTCTGCTGCAAAGAACGGTGGGATAGGACCTGTTCCTGGTCCTGGGGGTCCGCTGCTGCAGCATCCTTCATTTCAGCAATCTTCTTCTCAACAATTTGTCATGCCTCCAAACAGTGGTGCATCAAATATACAACTGCAAGCGCCGTTTGGTCCTCAGTCTCAACAGCAACAACAACAGCATCATCAACAACAACAGGGCCCACACCCTACTGTGAGTGGTCGTTCCCCTATTCTGCGACAGACAATTAATGCAAATGCCCCGCAAGAAATTAACAGCACCATATCTGAACAATTTCAACAGGAGATAAATACCAGAATCATTAAACGAAACTTGGGTAATGCGGCGATTATTCGAATTTTAGACTTGATAGACTTTATATCTAATCAACTGTATGACAACCTTTCTAATATTGAATTTTGGACAAGAATCACCCCTGCCAATTTCCTCCCATCAGCAATTTTAAAGTTCAATTTCTTGGGAAACGGAAGCAGTGGCACTTCGCTACATGACATCACTGGATTGAACTTAGGTTTTTTGCATTTGAATCCAGATGCCAACAATCCAAACACACCTCATCAATTCGAGTTGAATACCAGTACAGCTCCAAGATTCTTTGTCAGTTGTGTGCATGCAAAGAATATCCTAAAGTGTAACATCTCATTGTCTGGATCAAAGTTCCAGGTTCTAAACAATGGTTCTATTATCATTGTATCCAAAATTGAATTACATTTTAGTTACCACGACGGTTCAAACTCTATAGCTCGTGGAACAGTAAAGATCTTGATGAGTAGAGATTTGAGAATTGAATGGATTGACTTCAATTGTGCAGATTACCAAGGAAATATGTCAATGTCTGCGTTGGAAGTCAAGTTGAAAGCTGTAATAGATTCCAAAAAGGATTCAAAGAAACAAAAAGATTCGTTAGAGGAAATGATAAATGGTTCACAGGCAGTACGCCTAGGGGCGACATCTGGAATTGACGCTCAATCGATGAGAATATTACAAGTTGGAGACATAATGACAAGCATGAAGTCTTTAATGGAATTCAGCATGATGAATAACATATCATCGCCGTTGAGATCATTAGAGTTACTAATTACATCCCAAGGCGCCCAGCAAGTTCAGGCACTACAGGCCCAAATGGCAGCTCAGGCACATTTCCAGGCTGCTAATGCTGGTGGTGGTAATACATTTATTGGAGCTCAACAACTGCAGATCAAGAAGAATAATGCCACTCCTGCTGGTAATAACAATACTAACAATTCGGTGTCTTCACCTTCGCCAAGAACAATAAATGCAGATGATCCAAAGAAGAAGCGCAAGCCGAGCATGAGTTCGTTAGGAGACAATAAGAGAAGAAAATGAGTAACTGGGTTCTTTTTTATATTTTTTTTTTTCATATTTTCACGTTTTCATGAAACCTTGTTAATTCGTTGACTTCTATGGTCAAATCGATTGTATTCTGTGTTATTTCCCCTTTAAATTGTATATTATTATTATTATTATTCCTAAATTTATATAAATTAGACATAGATATGTATTAATGTATTGTATGTGATACAACAGTACGCCATCCAACAGTCGCGTAAAGACTGACCAAGAGATAAGCTCAACCAAAAAAAAAAAAAGGTTTCTAATAAATATTGCGTCTTCACCAATACTCATGGATGGATATAATGGAAGAGCATGACTATAACCAAGAAACTTTCAGAAATAGAATCGAGTCATCCACTTTATATGAAGCTATAAGACCCACCACATTTGTCGAGTATGTCGGACAAGAGCATTTGCTAAACAAGGATAACGGAAGTATTTATGCTTTCATCAAACTAGGATATCTACCATCTATGATATTCTTAGGGCCCCCTGGAGTGGGTAAGACTACATTGGCTTCTATCATCTCATATGAGTGTAGCTTACCATTTATTGAACTATCAGCAACGACGTTGACAACGCTGGAATTAAAACAAATTGTTAGTTCACATGAGAAGCAAATAGTTGTGTTCATTGATGAAATTCATAGATTAACCAAAGTTCAACAGGATTGGTTGTTGCCATATGTTGAAAATGGGGAGATGATTTTGATCGGAGCAACTACTAGTCATCCAAGTAAGCGAATCCGACATGCCATATTATCTCGATGTCATGTTTTCCACTTGCATACGTTAGCTGCTGATGACTTGAAGATAATATTGAAGAAAGCTATCGCGTACCAGAACTTGAAGCGCAAGCACTTGTTGCAATTACCACCCGTGATTTACGAAGATGCAAGCATGGATCTCATTCTTGAAAAATCACATGGTGATTCTCGTATAGCAATTAATTTGGTGGAATTGATCAGCAAGTATTTTGAAGACACTGAAAGGGAATCTTCAACATTAACAAAAGATCATTTGGAAAAGATACTATCTAATTTGACTTATATTTCCAATGGAGAAGGAATTAAAAACAAAGATATATTCAAAAGTTTCCTAGATGTATTGCGACAAGGTTGTGGTCCTTCCTATCGAGGTGATTTGTTTTATGATCAACCATTGGAGTTTTTCTATGATGAATTCAGAACTACACGTGTGGATAATAAGTATATTGAGCAGATGCAAGTATCTGATGATAGCGATGTGGAAGATGGTGAAATTTATTCTGATCATGATTCAGAGAAGGAACCATCGATTGATGACATGGGTTATGGGGATTTCCAACTAGTTTCAGCCATTTATTATCTCAACTTGTTGCTGTTGAAGGGTGAATCACCCAAGACTATTCTTCGTCATTTGCTTTTATTTTCAGTAAAGTATACTGAATGTGACAATACAACTTTTGGGAAACTACTAGCATCCAGCAAGGGAATAGATAACCGAAGTGATGGTAATTCAATAAACATATTAAGCAATTGCATTGAGTGGTTGATGTATAAACGAAGAACTAGTCTCGGCATGAAACTATCTTGTCATCTTGAGGAGTTAAGAGATTATTTTAGTGATCATGAATCTAACAGCCATGTGTCACAAACCGATTCCAATATCGATGTATTGGAAGTTTCATTTGACGAGAATGAAATCATTAACATTGAAACATATCCACAATTCATCCAATCTCAAGAATCACAAATAAAAGGGTTTGAAGTTACATATGATGATAATCTTTGTGAATCAGATTTTATTTATTGTTAGTTCCCTTCATGATTTTTTTTTTTATTTTTTTTTTTTTGGAATCATGATTTGGGTTGCAAAAAAAAGAAAATTGTGACGACGGTGGAACACTCCCTTTTCTTTTATCTAAAGAAATACACGAAATGGCAGGTAGTCAACCAATAATTCCAAAGATAAGTAGTCCTTTGGGAGTGTTGCGAACATCACAAGCTGTTGCCACTGATGTGTCCATTAATGTTGTCATATATGCCTTGGTTTATTCCATCATATACATGTTTCGCCTACGCAACCTATTAGTTCAGTTGAATCATTGGTTGCTCACAATATCTTTGGCAGTTTTGGAATGCATTTGGTTAGTCCCATTTATCCTTGTAAGATTCATATACATAGTGTATCATTCACTGAATGAAGCAAAAACAAGCGACCATCGATATAATACTCATGGAATTTTGAGAACCTTTGTGGTCCACAATCAGTTTTGGAGACTCAAAAGCAGTCTAGTAATGAACTCTGTATTTCAACGAGGACCAAACATATTTTTGGAGATACAGGATGATATTTTAATTCCCGATCTCACTGGTGGTGATCACGATATAATTATCCGAGCCAGTGATGATGATTTGTCATTGGGCACCAATGAGTCCAGTCAAATTAAAGAAAAGCCCCTTGGCAATTTCAAGAAATGGTCAAAGCATAGTCCATTTGGATCTTCTAGCTCAGTTAATATATTCAAGCCCAATTCAAAAAGCCAGACCATGGACCCAATGGAAAGTCGCGATATTGCTTCCGCTTGAATATAATTTCGTTCGTCATATCTCTTCGGTCATATTATAGATTAGCTAACTTGTATATTACAAATGCAAAAAAAAGAATAAAAAATATATAAGAATTAACTTCATATTCGATGTTGATGGACATTCACCTCACTCTCCTTACATGAAACGATCATAGAAAAACCAGTTTCATCTTCTATCATTACCATTTCTTTCTTATTCGTCATCATCGTCGTCTCCACCTAATGCTGCAAATCGGTTGAATTGAGTAGAATCTGATCTCTTAGATGTTTCTCTTTGAATATCAGTATTTTGATTGCTTGGTCCAGATGGACTACGGCTGGAACCAGCTCTTGCATTGACAAATGAAGGTGATTTTTTTACAAAATTGGAAGATGAGTTATTGTTATTGTTATTCCAAGAAGATCCACCTCTAGAAGATCCTGATCTACTGTCATTACCGTATTGTTGTTGTCTTCTCTTCTTATCATTCTTTGCCTTCTCTTCTTCCATTTTCTTAATTTCAGCGTCACGGTGAATTTCTTCAATGGTTTTTGGACCGGCATCGGCTTTATTACTGACCCATTGAGCTTTTCTCAAATCTTGTAAGTCCATTAACATGAATTTTATTCTCGACGACAATTGGACATCCTTAAGAATTTTTTCAATGTATTCGAAAACAAGCTTCATCATTTGTCTAGTAGATTCATCGGCATCCAATTTTGGACCAACAGTTTGGTTCAATTGAACCAAGTTCTCCAAACTATCTTCTGATGGATCAACAGTGTTTCTGATTTGATCTTTCAAACAAACATAGATGACTTGGTTGTTCAACATACCCAAGTTAAACAAATGACCAATGAATTTGACTAAACCAAGACCTCTTCTCTTGGCAGCGGCCATTGCGTAATATTCATCTGACATCATTTCTGGTTCTAATGGAGAACCATCTTCGTTGGTAGGAAGTTTATCTGACCAACCTTTTTCGTATTCTTTTTGACATGTAGTTAACAAGATTCTTCTGGCCAATTGACCACCAGATGGATGAGTACCATCTTTTAGGGTGCTGGACTTGTCAGTAATGTCACTAGAAAGAGTTGTACACATTCTGGCACATAATTTAGCGTACATCTCTGACCAATGTGGTTCATCACATGCTTTTGCAAATATTAATGATATTATTTGTTTTATAGTTTTGGCATCTTCTTCAAACTTAGCTTGATCTCCAAGACCAATAATTTCGTCACTAATTTCGACAAACATTTCCAATGTTAATTTGTTCAACAAAGAATTAGTCTTTCTTTCAACATCATCAGCTTCCAAAATGACAGTAACACCATCTTCAGCAAGTTTAACTTCCTTCTTTTGCATTCTGGACTTAGGCACCCATCTATTGGCAGATTTTTCCAATGGTTTGACTTCTTCAACTGGTTTGGCTTCCTTGGCCAACTCTTCTTCGGTCTTTTCACGCATATCAGATCTGTCACCTCTTCCTCCTCTCTTAGATTGTCCACCTTTTCTAGTCGATTTATCTCTTGATGAAGCACCTCTTCCACCTCTCTTGGATCCACTTCTAGAGTTTTGTCTTCCCCCGTCAAATTGAGAACCGCCTTTTCCGCCAGGTCCATTAAATCTAGCTGGTAAACCACCTGGAAATTTACCTGGTAATCCTCCACGGGATGATGCATCTCTTGTAGATCCGCTACGCTTCATAGCGTTTGCATGTATATCTAAAGATTCCAAACGAGTTTTAAATACTGGGTCAATAGTATAGGTAATAACTTCTCTGAATTGAATCAAGAACTGTGGATCATATCTATACTTCTTTCCCGGTATTTTTTTAGAGCCGTCGACAGCTTGGATACCTTCTGGGTATTTTGTGGCAAATATATCATCAATTGGGGTAACTGTATTCAATCTTTCCAAGAATTGGGAGATAGTAAAATCAGGGGCAGTGGTGCCTTCAGCACCTTCAGCAGATACTCCATCTTTAGGTTCCTCTGAAGGAGTGGATGCTTCATCTCCTTCTTTGGCTTCTTCTTGTTGTTCTGCTTCCTTTTGTTGTTCTGCTTCACCTTCTTGTTTTTGCTCTTCAACAGCTTTTTCTTGTGTGCTTTCGGAAGATTCCTTTTCTGTGTCTTTCAATTCTGAAATCTCTTCTTGTTTAGCTGGGACAGTTTCTGGTTCAGTCTTAGATTCTATCTCTTCTTGTTTTTCTTCTTCTGGTTCCTTTTGTTCCTTTGTGGATTCTTCAGTTGGTGGTTGTTCAGATTTTTCTTCAGTTTCAGTAGTCACGGAAGCAGACTTGACTGGTTCAGCATTAACTTCTTCAGTTGGTTGGACAGCTTCAACAGGAGCAGGTTCAGATTGCTCACTAACATCCTTTTCACCCTTGACCTTTGCAGCAGCAGCAGCGGCTCTTTCTCTAATCTTTCTTTTGAATTCCTCAGCTGCAGAGAGACCAGCAGATTTGGTTTCTGATTCCGGAGTGGCAGTTGCAGATGAACTGGCAGGGGTGTTTTCTTTTTCACTTGTGGTAGTGGTTGCGAGAGTTGGATGTGGGGAACCGACAGGAGTTGAAGAAGCAGTTTGTCTTTTCTTCTCTTCTAAATCCACTGGTTTACCATCTTTTGTAGTCAATTTGATTTTTGGGGTTGGAGGTGTAGAAACTGGTTTTGGTTGTAAGGCAGTACCTGGTGGTGGGACAGGAGTGAATTGTTGAGAAGGTGGTGCTTGCATATACAGCATTGGAATTCCCTGAACATACACAGGTGGGTATTGGTAGAAGCCATACATAGGAGGAACTCCACCACCGAACTGATTATAATTCACGTATGACTGCTGAGGTTGTTGTTGATTGTGATGATTATGGTGATGGTGGTTCATCTTCTGGTTATTGTACTGTTTCTTGTTGTATCTTTGGTTGCTATTTGGGTTGGCATTAGCGTTATTGTAGTTGTTTTGCCTTCCGCTGTTGTTGTTGTTGTTGGTGTTGTAGTAAGGTTTATGATTTTGATTTTTATTGTTGTAATAATTGGTGTTACTATTACTGCTATTATTGTAATTATTATAATTGGCATTGTTACCATATCCTTGATAATTTGGATTACTTGGTTGTCCGTCGGATGCAGGTTGAGCATTCTGCTTATCTGATGGAGCTTGGTCAGCAGCAATTGGAGTGTTGATACCTGAACTGGTGGTTGATTCATCTGAGGAAGATGGTACAACATTAGTTGAGGATTTGGCATCACCTGTAGCAGGTGGATTGGTAGTAGTATTATCAGACATTCTAAGTGATTCAGAGTCTAGATAATAACTATAGTTTGGTCTGTAGTTTACCTTGGTTTTCTCCAAAAAAAAAAAAAAAAAAAAAAGGAAAAAGAGTTTCTATTAATTTATATGAAATTTTTTTTTTTTCAATCAGGAAAATTTTTCTGATTTTTTTTTTTTTGAGCTACAGTCTTTGTCCTTTTTGTTTGAACTAGTGACCAAAAATACTTGAACCAGTGCGACAAAATTATTTAAATCAATGTAACAAAAATTTGTAAACCAAGGCGGACAAAATTGTTTGAACCAGTGCGATAATATTTTTGAACCACGTGACCGTTATTTTCAAACTAAGGCGGTCACATTTATTGCAACCAACACTAGA